>JARPMJ010003817.1:0-86162 GCA_033366665.1 Phoxinus dragarum
CTCTCCTACTGCGTCGAATCGACGCTACGGGAAAGATATTTCTTTGTCGAGATTGAAGCCTAAAAATTAATCCTTAATTTTGTAATATGTAAAACGCTTTTCTGTAGCATACAACCCTAGGCGGAGCAATACCGCTCGCCACCATTGGCCTGCTCCGCCAGAAAAGCACAGCCTATGCGTGGCCAGTGACGCTGACCAATGAGGGCGCTTCGCGCCCTTCTGCGTCATCTCCCGCCGAAACAGGCGTGGCCTAGGTCTATAAATACCAAGCATAGCTGCTTCCACTCCGATTTTCTTTACTTCACGAAGCTACACGCATCGTAGGACCGGATTCGAGCCACCACAGCCGTCTGATACAGCACTCAGCAGGACGAGCCCTTACCTGAAGCCGCTGGTCATCGCCGCCTTCAGCCGCCGTTCCCTGCTGCGCTTCTCCGGCGTGGATATATCCTTTTATCACTTTGTGTGTGTTTTGTGTGTGTGTTCGCCTACTGCGTCACACACTTTTTCTCACAAAGAGCAGCGAGCGTCTTTTTAAAGATGTCTCGTGTTTCCTGCGGCTCCTGCCGAGCTGCGCTCATCGACGGGGACCACGTGCTTGTGTTTCCTGCTTGGGCGAGGATCATGCAGCTGTCGCTCTCGGTGATGGCGGCTGCCATCATTGCGAAATGATTGCCCATCGCGACTCTGCGGACTCGCCTGGCATCTTTTCACCGAAGCTGCTAAACCCACCCCCTGTAGCGCCGCGCCGTAAAAAGCGCCGCGCTCAGCGGGTTCCGGAACCCCCCGCCACGAGGAGCTCGCCGCCGCCGCCGCTAGCTCCTCTCTCCGCTTCGCTGGAGTCGCTCTTCGACGAACAAAAGCCGCAGCCTGCCGCTTTGTCTGTCATGGACGACGACCAGCTAGCCGCATCTGAGGGGGGATGACGACTGCTGTTCGCTTCTCGCTTCGGAGAGCGAGGGATGGGCGAGCTCCGAGGATCTCCCCTCCCCCCGCCGCTCATGAGCGTCGACGGAGAAAGAACAGCATCGATGCGCTTACCGGCTGGATGGCTGTTTTTTCTGCAGAGGAACGTACGTTACCGTCCTCACGACCCGCGCCTTTTTCTTCCTGAATTCACGAAGAAATCGCGGAGTCCCGGAAAGCCCCGTCTTCAGCCAGGATGCGCACATCTGCTTCGAGGGAAGCTACAGTGTTTTAATCCCGCCGCGGCCGGATTTCACTAAAATGTCTCGCTCGCACAGTCCCAACATACGCGACCGTGCCAGTGTATTTTGCAGTCACCAAATCGGCATCAATGCCCGTTTGCCTGCTCACAAACGCCGTTTTCACGACGCCCCAGGTAAATCTGAAAATGTATTTTCTGGTGTCCCGGCCACGGCCGATAGTGTGATGTGTGTATCCGTAATGCCCACGACTCAGTGCCCATTCGTACACACAAGCATAGCCCTACACAATACAGGGCTTGCACACATAAAATCGACTCGTGTCGATTGTGCAATAACATGTACGTTAGTGAACGTGCCCGCTTTTCAGTGCCCACAATCACTACACACTGCATGTCCCGTGGTTTCTGTAAAAACGAAACGAATGCACGGTCAGTCAGTTCTGATAGACCGTACTCTCTGTGCTACACGGTGTCCCGGCCACAGCCGATGATGTAATGTGTGTAACTGTATGCCCACGACCCAGTGCCCATTCATACACACAAACACAGCCCCACACAATACAGGGCTTGCACATAAAATCGACTCAATGTCGATTGTGCATTATATGTAGTGAGCGTGCCCGCTTTCAAGTGCCCACAATCACTACAAGCTACATGTCACATGGTTTCTACGGAGCTCGCACCGCGTGCTCCTCTCTCTCTCAGCTGAGAGAGCTGAGCGCGCGCGCGGGCTGCCCGCTCGATAGGCGCGCCCCCCGCATCACGCCATGTTACAGCACACGACTGCTCTCGTGTCGCCGCCATTTCGCGACCAGAGCCCGGTTTTTCAACCCGTGCAAGCACAGCCCCGTACAACACAGGGTCTGCACACATAAAATCGACTCAGGTCGACTGTACTTTACATGTAGTGAGTGTGCCCACTGTCCAGTGCCCACAACCACTACACACTGCACGTTCCGCGGTTTTTCTGTAAAAACGAAACCAACGGACGGTCAGTCAGTTCACAAACACAGTATTCCCGGTGTTATAAATGTGCCCGCTACCACGCGCCCACATTTATTCACAAATATACGAGCCCTACGGGCAGCCCCGTTCAACACAGGGTTTGCACACTTAAAATCGACTCAGATCGATTGTGCTTTACATGTAGTAAGCGTGCCCACTGCCAAGTGCCCACAACCACTACACACTGTACGTTCCGCGGTTTCTGTAAAAACGAAACTAACGAACGGTCAGTCAGTACACAAACACAGTGTCCCCGGTGTTATAAATGTGCCCGCCACCAAGCGCCCACGTTTATTCACAAGCATAACGAGCCCTACGGGACTCGTCCCGCGCGCTCTCTCTCGACACAGAGAGCCGAGCGCGCGCGGAATGCATACTGTGTTAAACATGCCCCCCGCCTCACACGCCACGGCGTCCATGTCACAGCACACGGTTGCTCTCGTGTCGCCGCCATTTCGCGACCAGGGCCCAGATTACATTCAACCCCTAGTCACACGTGCACATGCATGGGAAAGACTTCCCGGGGTCTCAGAATGGGTGCTAGAGACTATAAAAAGAGGCTATTCGCTACAGTTTCATCGACGCCCTCCCGTTTCACGGAGAAAGTCGAAACTACGGTGAAAACAGAAGTAGCACATCTACTTTGAGCCGAAATAGCGAAGCTATTGAGCAAAGGGGCCATAGAGCCTCTATCTCAAGCTCAGAGCGAAGGGGGTCTGTACAGCAGATATTTTCTGGTACCGAAAAAAGACGGGGGTCTCAGACCCATTTTGGATCTCAGGCATCTGAACAAAGCGCTGACAAAGCGAAAGTTCAGAATGCTCACGACCAGAGCTATCCTCGCGCAGGTTCGCCGAGGAGACTGGTTTATGGCAATAGATCTGAAAGACCGCGTATTTTCACATACAGATTGCGTCACGTCACAGGCGATTTTTGAGATTCGCCTTCGAGGGCCAGGCATATCAGTACACAGTCCTGCCATTCGGCCTGTCTCTAGCACCTCGTACATTTACAGTGTGCATGGACGCGGCGCTGGCACCCCTGAGACTCCGCGGCATTCGAATTCTGAATTATTTGGACGATTGGCTGATTCTAGCGCAATCACCTTCAGAACTCAGCCGCCACAAGACCATAATTCTCGATCACCTCGAGTGCTTAGGTCTGAGAGTCAATTGGGAGAAAAGTTCACTGTTTCCCAGTCAAAGGATCTCCTTTTTGGGACTGGAGCTGACTCGCTGTCTATGACGGCTCGACTGTCATCACAACGCAGGCAAAATTCCCTGCGGATGGCGAAATCCTTCCGCAGCGGCCATATAGTGCCGCTCAAGAGATTTCAAAAAATGCTAGGCCTTATGGCCGCAGCATCGACAGCTCTGCAGTTGGGCCTGCTGCGCATGCGCCCACTGCAGTTCTGGTTGAAAGCGCGTGTACCGCGCCGAGCATGGGTTCACGGTCATTATCGCCTCAAGGTCAATCAGGAATGCGTTTCAGCCCTGACACCATGGAGAGCGTCAGACTGGTACCGGTCAGGTGTAAGCCTGGGGACTTCCTCGAGCCTGAAGGTGGTGTCCACGGACGCGTCCACCTCAGGCCGGGGAGCACTGCTCGAAGGCAGACCGTTCTTTGGCCAGTGGGCAGAACGAGTCGAACTACCGCACATAAACTGCCTAGAAATGATGGCAGTGGACTTAGCGCTGAGGCGCTTTTGTCCGCGGATAAAGGGACACCACGTCCTAGTCCGTTCGGACAACACGTCGGTAGTAGCCTATATAAACCGCCAGGGTGGCGTGAAATCCCGAAACCTTTACAGGCTGACGGAACGCATACTGGTATGGGCCCAGCACAACCTGCGCTCGCTGAGAGCGATCCATGTGCCTGGCCGCCTGAATGTAGGACCAGACAGACTCTCACGGAACAATGTTCCGACAGGAGAATGGTCCCTACACACACAGACAGTGCGTCTGCTGTGGAAAAAGTTCGGCAGAGCGGAGATAGACCTGTTTGCAAACCAGGAAAACGCTCACTGCCCAGAATTCTTTTCAAAGAGCGCGAACGCGCTGGCCAAAGTCTGGCCCCCGCCGTCCGCTCTATGCTTTTCCCCCCTGTCTCGCTCCTGCCCCAAGTGCTCGAGCGAATCAGAAAAAGCCGATGCTCAGTGCTTCTTGTAGCACCATACTGGACGAATCAACCCTGGTTCCCAGTCTTGATGCAGCTCAAGAGTACTGCTCCGTGGCCGATCCCAGTGAGGAGGGACCTTCTCTCGCAGGCCAGGGGCTCGATTTTGCATCCTCGCCCAGAGCTATGGTCCCTTCATGTGTGGGCCATAAACGGGTACCCGCTAAACTCCCAAGAGGAGTGTTAGACACGATCGAGCAGGCTAGGGCCCCGTCTACTAGACGGCTCTACGCTTCCAAATGGTCGGTGTTCTCTGACTGGTGCTCAGACCAAGGTCTATCACCTCTTCAGTGTGGGGAAATGGAGGTTCTCTCCTTCCTACAAGAGCTGTTGGAGAAGGGTAGGACCCCATCCACGCTCAAAGTCTATGTGGCAGCCATATCAGCGTTCGTCAATCCGACGCTTGGCCATGCACTGGGCAGAAACGACCTGGTGGTACGTTTCCTTAGAGGAGCCAGAAGGTTGAATCCTCCAAGGCCTCCTTCAGTCCCCCGTCTGGGACCTTTCTACAGTGTTAAACGCTATGAAAGGGGCCCCTTTCGAGCCTATTCACTCAGTTGACATGAAACACCTGTCTCTCAAGACCGTGTTTCTTTTGGCTCTCGCTTCAGTGAAGCGTATGGGGGATCTGCAAGCGCTCTCAGTAAGAGCCTCTTGTATGGAGTTCGGGCCCAACGACTCTATAGTCGTGTTGAAACCGAAACATGGGTATGTACCTAAGTCCCCTCAACACACCGTTCAGGGCTCAGGTCATCTCCCTGTCGGCTCTGCCGACCTCTGAGGACGGAAATAGCTTCCTTTGCCCGGTCAGGGCATTAAGAGCTTACGTGTCCCGCTCCGCTGTGTTTCGACAGACGGAGCAGCTCTTTGTTTCGTTCAGTGGGCGCTCTAAAGGACGTGCTGGCGACGAAACAGAGCCTATCTCGATGGGTAGTGGATGCCATTGCGCTAGCCTACGCATCTAGAGGTTTGGAATGCCCCCTGGGCATCAGAGCACATTCTACGAGAGGCATGGCCTCGTCGTGGGCTTGGTATAGCGGAAATCTCGTTGCAAGATATTTGTATGTCGGCAGGCTGGGCCTCCCCGTCTACATTTATAAGGTTCTATAACCTAGAGGTTCCTGCGTTGCAGGCCAAACTGCTCTCGGTCTAAGACCAGGTATAGTGCTCCTGCCCCGCACGGCGGCCCAGGTCACTAAAATGTTTAAGCATCACTCACTGACAATGTGTCCCATGAGCATGCTATTACCCCACCATATATATCTTTTTTACATATATATGCTATTATGCCCTTAGGGGCCCTATTATAAAGGGATGATGCTATTCTAGCCGCTCTCCCTATAAACTCTTGGTGTAGGCTCTGGCATGCCGGGTCGCGTGCGCGCGCCCTTGGGTGTCTGTGTCGGTCCAAGAACACGCACGGCGTCTTACAAGGGTTCCGTAGCGTCGATTCGACGCAGTAGGAGAGAACTCTACGTAAGAGAACGTACTCGGTTACTAACGTAACCTCGGTTCTCTCTAGGAGAGGGAACGAGTACTGCGTCTCATGCCGTGCGTGCCCACGCTGTGTCGCTTCTGTGACGAAAATCGGAGTGGGAAGCAGCTATGCTTGGTATTTATAGACCTAGGCCACGCCTGTTTTCGGCGGGAGATGACGCAGAAGGGCGCGAAGCGCCCTCATTGGTCAGCGTCACTGGCCACGCATAGGCTGTGCTTTTCTGGCGGAGCAGCCAATGGGCGAGCGGTATTGCTCCGCCTAGGGTTGTATGCTACAGAAAAGCGTTTTACATATTACAAAATTAAGGATTAATTTTTAGGCTTCAATCTCGACAAAGAAATATCTTTCCCGTAGCGTCGATTCGACGCAGTACTCGTTCCCTCTCCTAGAGAGAACCGAGGTTACGTTAGTAACCGAGTACGTTTTCTCCTTCAGTGATTCTGCTTGTTAACATCAGGTGTCTTCAATATTGGCAATAACACATATTTTGTAAATTTTACTCATTTTAAATGGTTAACATTTAAGGAATTAATTTGATTAATTATTACTCAATTCAAATTTGTTTAATTTAATTAATAATATTGTTTGTAATCTGTTGCCTCATTTTAATTAATTAAATATAAATAAAATCTATGTTTTAGTTTTTACAGTGGATATTTTCATAGGAGTGGCCAGACAGGAGCCATAAATCTTCATTATTTCAACAGTATTTCAAACGCTATTTGTTTATAAGAAATACCTGTAGTTACTGCATGATCATATCACCATATTATTTACCGCCATACATGCAAGCTAGCAAATTAAAGCTTGGCGAACCATGCAGTGAATTACACTGACGTGTGTGCAGTGTTGGGCAGTAACATCGCTACAAGTAGTGACACTACTAGTTTAACTACATTTCCCAGTAGCGTGGTGGTAGCGTTGCTGTTTTCTGAATCAAATAGCTTTTCAGTAGCGAAGCTCGGTAGCGCTTCACACTACACACAAGCTACATTTTCCCAAGCATTTCTAAAGTTCAAGCTCAAATTGGAAATACAACTGCTAAGTATCACTGATCCTGAATCAGTAAGTCATGATGACTTCATGTTTTTTACGGCGATTGGCAATAGGACCATATCTCATTCCCACGATGCGGAAAACACGGACAGAATCACGGAATCCAGGCATAAAAACATAATTTACTGTATAACGCGGAAATTCACGGAATTGTCATATCTTGGATGAAAAGTAGGCCACTAAATTTAAATAAAATCGCGATAGTGTTTGTGAATATTCGCATAAAGAGTATTTAAATCGGAATCATGCATGTTCAGCGTGTCCCTGAATGAACGCGCGGTTTCATTTACCACACCACTGAGGCATGCATGACGCTCGCGATGTTTTCAGCCTATGAGGACATTAATGCATGAACTTTATCTACACAGCCGCTCTGAGAGTCACTTCAGCAGCATTTTAGCTTGATTTGAGAAAAACTATCGTCATATAATAAAAACACACAGGTCTACACACGGCAACCCGTCAAAATAAAAGGTTTTATAACTTTAGGTATAACTTTTTTTATGATTTAAAATGTAATGATTTTAGCAAAACTTTATTCAATGTAATTAAACCATTAAAATGGAACCAAGAAAAACAAAACAAAAATAAAACAAAATTTGGTAAATTCTTTTTAAAAGTCACAGTGCCCTAAATTTAATTAATTTTAATATTTTAATAGATGATTGTTAAATTGTATAAGTTTCATGGTTTAGGGTTAAACTAAAAATTTTATTTAACCATTAAAATGGGAGTCCAAAATATTAAAACAGATAAAAACAGAATACAGAACAATTTTAATGGAAAATGTTTTTTTAATTTGGAATGTGAAAAAAATAATAAATAATAATTTCATAGGGCCCTACAACCAGCTTTTAGGTGCATTAGGCATTACCAACACATTCTGCTCCAGACATGGACATCACGTACCAATCTCAATCCTTGGGCTGACACGTGAGAAATTTGCTTAATGGAAAGATGCACACACTCTCGACACCTGGTTTTATATACCGTAGTTATATGGTTTTAAATATTTATGTTTTTATTTTATTTTATTTTTTTATTGGTTTGGAACAGTTTGTGAATAAACAATTGGTAAATGATGCCTGCCTATCTGTTTGACTGACTTGATGTTTAAAAAATGATCAAATGAATTATAAAAAATAATATCTTAGATGTAGTAAGCTACTTTTGCTAAGGTTTTTGCTAAGCTTTTGCTGAGCTTTTGCTAAGCTTTTGCTAAGCTTTTGTAAAGCTAAGCTTTACATTTCCCAGGGAGGTATAGCTTCAGTGTAGTGAAGCTGAATTTAAAGTCCCTGTAAAGTCAAAATTAAGTATGTGTTCTGAGTTTGTCATATCACATAAAAATGTGTTATTAGCCACCCAGCCAAATTTGAATGATAAAAAAGCCGGCAAGTACAAAAAATAAGCTATTCAAATCTTGAAAAAATGAGCAGTGGTCTCTGCTCTCAAACGCTGGGGGGCGTGTCCGCCGGCTGCGCTGAAACCTGTCTGACTGACATCCAACTTCTCCAGTGACTTTATGCATGAAAGACTCGGTCTCTTTTGTGGTCGGAAGGGACTGCTTTGTGAACGGATAATAGTTTAAATTACTTGGCTGAGGAATCATATTGATCATATAAATAAACAAAAAAAAATCACGTTTAGAGGGTTGCAGAATTTCTACGTACTGTGGACTACCTACTATAATTATAACATAAGCACACAAGGCAGCCTACCCTCATTGGTGGGCACGCACTGCCGAGGATGGCACCAGGCGCGACGGGAGGATGAAGGCCGAGGCGGGAGATAGTCGGTTCGGCCACATTCACCAGTAACAGCGGATTATCAGAGCATCAGTTGTCTCCGACGAAAGTTTATAAAACCATCCCGTGTAAAATGATCACTACAGAGGCGGTTTTTGGTGGTGATCCTCAGCTCTCCATCAAGGTGGCTCTTCACAAAATTAATCCACCTCTTCTTAATGTGATCGTTTTTAGGAAATTTAAATAAAGACACCGATCTGTTTCGTACATGATCGCATCCAGGTAGTACGCATTTCCGTGACGAAGGCATAGCTAACTAGCAAACTGTAGTCTGTAGTAATAATAGTACTGACAGTAACTCGCGACTGAGCGCCAAACTGATGCGAATGTGCTTTATTTATATTGTTAGGGAGCGGCCAGCCTCAGGGGCTCCAGTGCGTCATCAAGTAGGGGGCGTGTCCAGGAGCTCAGGGGCTCCAGTGCGTCATCAAGTAGGGGCGTGTCCAGGAGCTCAGGGGCTCCAGTGCGTCATCAAGTAGGGCCGTGTCCAGGAGCTCAGGGGCTCCAGTGCGTCATCAAGTAGGGCCGTGTCCAGGAGCTCAGGGGCTCCAGTGCGTCATCGAGCCCCTGTTTTAGCCCCGCCCAAAAAATCCGGAAAATAGCAATGGTGAAAAACTGTTTAACGGTCTAACTCCACAATTCAGTACTTCGCAGTTCACAGTCTTTGTAATATGTTTTAGCAATACATTTCTAACATTTATAATGTGTTTAGAATTTTTTTTTAGAATTGCCTTTACAGGGACTTTAATGAAGAGTAACTGCTAGCTTAGCTCACTACATTTACACAAGTAGCTTGCCCAACAGTGCATGTGTGTAGTGATTTCTTCATGTTTTGTACAGTCAAACGCCTTTGGCATAACAGTATATGATGCTGCTCAGCAGGTCTGAATTCTTTCTCCTATCTTTTGTTCCATCTGTACTGCTATGCAATGTAATGTAGGCTACACTGTTAACCCTTGCTGTAAAAAAAGGCCAAATTCTGACAAAATCATACCATTTTCAATTAAAACAGTAATATACCGTAGAAAACAAAAATAGCCTACATGAATATACAGTAAATTAACAGTGCTCAAAGTCAATTGTCACCACTGTTGAGAGAAATATGCAGATTTTTGATATCTCTATGCATCTGCAAGACGCCGGTGCTCTTTTTCTTTGTGTGCATTAGGTGTTATAGAAAAGGAATCTTCATCTTAAGCTTTTACTGTAGTTTCACAGTGGTGTTACCGCAAGACTTTTGATTCAGGATTGAACTGAGAACGAGTTTAGTGAAAGAACAAGCAAAATGATGAATTTGTCAGCATTATCATTATAATCTCACACAGATCTCAAACCATACATATTTGTGCAAGCGTTTCTTGTGAAAATAAAGTTCATGCAGCAAAACTAACCTAATAAAACCTTTTCAAGAGTCCAGAACCCAACTAAAGCAAACACTGATCTCTATAATGGTAACTTCAAACCAAACATTTTCATTTAAAACATCTCAATAACAACTACTGTAGATGTATGACAGAAATAAAGCCATACTGGTTAATAATGCGTGTAATAATGTGTAATGGCTGGAAGTCAGTTGTAGTTCTTGTGTTTCTCTATTTTCTGTTCTTGTGTTCCTCTTGTCTTCAGTGATTCTGCTTGTTAACAGCAGGTGTTCATCACTAATGCTCAACAATCACTTACATATTCACTTAATTATCTCACTGCAACACTGCGTCAATGTTAGTTTTTACTTTTGTAGTGAGGATTTTCCTGTGGAGTTGAAAGGGTTAACAGCGTAAGATAAAAAGACACCCACAAAATTTATTTTAACAGTAATAAACTGTAACCCACTAAGCAAAATGATGTCCAAAAGACGTCTTTTCAACGTCTTTGTCACAAAAGTCAGACGTTGATAAGACGTCCACTGAGGAGCCAGAATGAAACTTTTTATGACGTCTTTTTTTGACGTGTTCTGCACGTCCGATATAGACGTTCATGGACCCTTCGTACAAGGTTACAAACTAGTTCAAATGTGGACATTGTGGACATACTTTCAACATCATGTATGGTCTCATTTAGACATAATCACTTTGACTATTGCTGTCAGATGATCTTAGTGAGAATTAACAGAGGTTTAGATGTTGATATTTGTTTAATTTGAAGTGTCACCATTGTGGTGATCAGTGTTTGCTTTAGTTGGGCTCTTGGGCCCCTTTCCTTTTACTTTAGCTTTTATTTGACTGCTTTAACTGTGTGTTTGTAAAGCACAGTTGTTGTGGTAGAGAAAGCAAAAAATACATAAGATCAAGTATTTGCAACATATTGATGATGATGAAATCACCACAAAATAAACATTTAATTTTTGTCAGATGCTTTGGCATTCATAACCACCAAAACTTTGGAACTCCAATATTGGTACCAAAAGCATTAAAATGAACACTTATTTTAAGGTGTATAAAAAGCATGTGCACATGATAATTTGAACAAATGTGTAATGTAGTCACACACAGACATCAATATTTTGCATATGATTCACAATAATGGTGACAATAAAAAAAAAGCTTCATGCTGCAATGCATGATGGGTACCTTAATTCTCAAACCGTTGTTGTGATTCATATCCAAAATCTCTAAGTCTGTGTGTGACTTCATTATGAATTTACTGTAAAAAAAACTGGTAAGGTCTAACAGTGTGGTCAAATATCAAAGCTGGAGTCAAAAATCCCTATTCCCTACACTAGTTCACTAATATAGTCCACTTGAATGAAAAGAAGTGAGTGAATTGAGACACTGATGAACTCCTGATAAGCAGAATCACTGAAGGACAGAGAAACAAGAACAGAAAAAAGAGAAACACAATAACTACAACTGACTTCCAGCCACACTGAGAGTTGTCATGACAGAAATGTTGACGTTAGCTGATTAGTGATGTATGTTTCGAGACCGGTCTCGAGACCACTTTTACGTGGTCTCGGTCTTGTCACGGCATTGACGGTCTTTGGTCTTGGTCTTGTCTTGGTCTCGGACCTCTCGGCCTTGTCTAGGTCTCGCTGTCTCAGACCGACATAGTGGTCGGGGGATTTATACAATACTACAATATCCACGTCGACACAACGTTCGATAATGCAACATTATTAATTATCTCGCGCCATTCAAATGCAACTAATCATATGCATGTATTTTTGTGAGACAGATGTTTTGCCTATTTGAACAATGTATATCTTAATGGTCCAACGGTAAAACTTTCGCCAACCGTGTCAGAGCTTCTGGGTTCTAATCCGCACTCATATAGTTTTTTTTTTCTCTCATCAAAACCGATTATGTTCATCAGTGGTTGTATCAAACCCTTTGTGTGCATTATGTTTTGTGATTTTACCAGAACGAATAGAGTATCTGCAATGGATTGAAGCGCGCGTCCGAGTGAAGACAGTGCGGCGTGCGCGCGAGCCAAACGAGAAAACACTGTATCCGCGCCACTGATGATCGCAGCGCCGGCAACGAGCACTTTGATCGCTTCATTTAAAAACAAATATCAGTGATATGATGGGTTTTAACTTCATTAAGTATGATTTCAATTGGTTACATATTTCTCATTCTTTAGACAGTTGGTGGAGGAGCAAGATGGTGTTTTATGTTTTGTCAGATAAACCAGTCAGTTCCAGTCATGTCAGTCCTCAACAGTACACAAAAGTAAAGAGAGTCTCAATCCTCTAATAGTGCAGTAACAGCCGTCATGCAATTACACAGTTAATCTCACCCAGTCTGCAAAAACATTTACAGTGAGCTCACAGTCACACACATGGCATGGTCTGTCTCTGTATTGTTCTGCATGTGTAGTTGAAGTAATACCGTCTAATATGAATTGAATATAAACTGCGGCTGAACACTACTATGCTGCTGTTCTTGAATTCATACAGGTTATTGCTTAGCTTCAACACTAGTCTGTTTTTTTTTCCTCCGGTCTCGACTTGGTCTTGACTTGGTCTGTCTTGGTCTTGGTCTTGATCTCGATACCCTCTGGTCTTGGTAGTGTCTTGGTCTCGGTTTAGGCGGTTTTGACTACAAGTCTATAGCTGATGGTTATATATAAAAAATAAGAAGTTCATCTCCAACCCTAATCAAACACACCTGAAGCAACCAATTAAGAATAACTTGAAAATGAAAGGCAGGTGTGTTTGATTAGGGTTGGAGATGAACTGTGCAGGACAGTCAATCGGCAGGAGATTGGGCACCCCTGTCCTAGCTCAGTGTTTCTCAAACCTGTCCTGAAGCACCCCCAACACTGCACATTTTCTTTGTCTCCCTAATCAAACACATCTGATTCAACTCATCAAATCATTAATTTGACGCTTGAACAAACTTGGTTATTTGTTTTCCATCAATACTTTTTTGCTGGTTTAATAATATGGTGGCTCCCAACATGCATTGCAGTATGAAGCATGTCACCATTGTTGAGATTCATATGCTGAATGGTCATGTCTGCGTGTTACTAGGCATTGAAAAATATGGGTTTGTTTGTCATGTTGAACAGTTGCCAAACTAGCAAAACCTGTCGGAATGTGTTTTTCAAAGATTTTTCTTATGGCCTTTCAGTACAGATGCAAAAAAAGACAGTAGAAAGAATTCAGACCTGCAGAGCAACATTATGTATGGTTATGCCTAAAGCCTTTGAATGTACAAAACAAACATATATGATACAGTTCTGTTTATTCTTTTGGAGTTTTATTCAGTTTTCACTCAGTCATGTTCACAAACACACAGATGTACACATCCTTGCACTTTACATACACCTTACGTTATGATATTCTCACACCTCATTCTCTTTTCTTTGTTTAAAGTTAATCCTCTGGGGTCTGAGGTGTTCTGACATGCTCTAACATTTGCGCTTATTTCTGTTACTTGTGACATTTTCATGGCTAAAGTCTTATCACACTGTATTCAGCACAAACTCTGCTACAATAGTATATCAGCAGCATGTATGTAAAATGTTGTAGTTTTGAGATAGGAACATTTATGCGTGGTTTGTGAAAATTACAAAAAAACAATGTCACTGAAATAATGTCAAGAAACTCAAACTGATTATTTCTTCACAAGGCTTTTGAAAATTGTATCACGTAGCCTAGAATATTTGCTCCAAAACTATGTGAAAATCACCTTGACTACTCATTCAGATAAGACAATATTGATTTAAAATTTGTATGACATGTCTTGTGTAAGAAAGCTTTATGCGAGGAGGCGTAAACCACCCATGAATATTGAGTGTTTCACACCTGAGAAAAGACAAAGAGCCTCCCATAATGGCCCTATTAGGAGCTCTCAGGCGCTATCATTACATTACCTTGCACAAAGAAAAAAGATTGGCTTTTTGATTGTTTGGATTTATTTACAACACAACATAATCCAAAGATACACAACAAATGGCAAAAAAGTTATTTAACACACTAAACTAAAGACAGAGACTTAACCAGTCACACACCTTTGTGCCATTTCTGAAACATAGTACATACCTGTCATTTCCAAGGTGTTTGATTTTTTACTTTACCTCCTCATGCTCATGTTGAAGTCAGCAGGACGGGTAACTAAAAAAAAACAAAATATAAAAAACCTGTGAACATGCTGATATCAAGAGAAACTAGGGCTGCATGATTTTGGGAATACATTTTATATTTGTTCTGGTTAAAATTCCTTTTTAAAATTTACAAAATACACACACACACATATATATACATATAGGCTATATATATATATACAGGGCCGCATTAAGAGCTCACTGGGCCCCGGGGCTATGAGCTATTGGAGGCCCCCTAAAATTTAATCAAATTAAACATTCTCTTTTTTAAAACTTGTTTTATTAGTTTCAATATTTTAACTTTATGCACATTGCATCAACCAAAAATTAAATTAAATGCAACAGTCTCAGACTTGAAGAAAATTGTTGAACATTTAACCAATTTCTGCACATTCCACCATATTTTAACGAAATAAACAAAGTCCTTTTTCTGTTAACTTATATTTCTGCATATTCCAGCATATAAAATGCACATATTTTTTTGTAAAATCCTCTATTCGATTAGATGTAAATAAAATACAGAAATAAAATAATTAAAATGAAAGTCTCTCATGACTGTATACCAAATTATTAACATTTACGTCTTTTAACATTAAAGTGCAGATTAGTTTTGTTTTTGTAAATCGTCAGACATGTTTTTACCATTTCATTAAGTTTTGCTTTGTAGAAAGCATTTCTTTAAAGTGAATTTCGTTTTGTATAAATTGTATCTTAATTTTAATAAATATTTAATCAACCAATTGCATGTATTTAATAAATAAAAAGCAAATATAGCAGACAATATAATAACCGTGACATTGAGGCGCTAGCGCGCCGCGTTCACTTGCATTGCATTGTTAAAAGCCTTTCTTTAAAGTGAATTTCGTTTTGTATAAATTCAATTGTATCTTATTTTAATAAATGTTTCATCAACCATTTGCATGTATTTAACAAATACAAGGTAAATATATAGCAGACAATATAACCGTGAGATGGAGGAGCCACGCGCCGCGTTCACTTTCATTGTTAACTAGAGAGCGCACCTCATAGATTAATGAAACTCAGCGTAGGCCTATGTCTCATCCATTAGCATTAAATATCTTTGCTGCATCCTTTCTAGAACAGACAAGGGCTTGAATGAACATAAGAAGGAATGTTGTAACAAGCGGTAGCCTATTACAAATTCACAATGTCACATTAACATTAGCTTTAGTGGGAAAAAAAAGAAAGAATACATTTTACATAAAATCCAGTGCTTTCAAAGCATTACATGTTTTCATTTCTTTCTTGTTTTTAGTTTGTTCCGACAGATGTACATATAATGTAAAGTCATTTATAAAATGTGGAAAATTTGGTTTACTTTGAGCCCACTTCTTTTTATGTATATGGTATTTTCCCAATATAACAGATAACTATAGCCTAATATGTTGTTCTTTACATTCCAAATTGTCATTTGGAATTGTTACATTCCAAATTGTTATTCTTCTTAGTATAAAAAAGCACATAAAAAACACAAATTTCCATCATACACTTTTAGAATAAATGCATAATACCAAATTCAAACGTGACGTTTCAATTCACCCTGCCGCCCACGGGGGTTTGATGGACAGGCGATCTGACCAATCATAACGCCGAATCCGAAATTTAATCCGGCAGCAAACCAGTCAGTAGAAAGTTAACGTCTTTGGACTTGAACTTGAAAAACGGTATTGTTTAAATTACTTAAATGACAATATTTGAAAGTTGAGACTTTGTTTCATGTCAAAAGTAAGCTGCTCTCTCGTCTGTCAGCGCGTAGTACGCGCTGACAGACGAGCGTAGCCTACTACTAGTCTGTGCCCCGCGATGTATTTTTCACTGCGTGAGAACATGTGTGGCGTGACTCGTGAGAGCGAGAGCCTGGCTTATCACACACACAGGAGGCTGGTCTTTGCGAATGGTCAATTAATTTACTTTAATAATAATGATTGATAGTGATGATTCCATGATAATGCATGCAATTTATGGTAAAAGCATCACTAAATAACAGGGCTAATTTGTGGGGGGCGTGGTGAGGCTTTGGCAATCAGCGTTACCGATGGATAGTCAATCTGCTCCACGGCCAATCACGGGCCCCCTCCTTGCTCGGGCCCCGGGGCTTTAGCCCCGCCTAGCCCTGTTGTTAATGCGGCCATGTATATATATATATATTTGTTGTGCCTTGTAGGCATATACGTGCAGGGGTGAATACAATAATAATAACAATAGTATAGCAGGCATCGTTAAAAAGGAACACTTCAGTAATACTACACTAGAGAAAAACATATTGATTATCATATGTTACTTCAAATGTTTTCAATCGATATGACGTTATGAAATAAGATTGGAGTAAAAACATGGTGCATTTTGCTTTTCAAACGCACGTCGCGCGACTGACTCAAACTCTCACCGCGCGTGCAGGTAACATTCACTGAAGTATCGAGCAACAGTTCAATGGCAATGTGAAGTTTATGCAACAATAACACTAACTAATATAATTCAGAATGATTTCTTACCCTAAAATCGTTCTTGTCTTCAAATCGCGTTCTTCTTCTTCTGATGTAAATCCAATAATCTCACAGCGTGTCTTCCAAACTCGACGAACGGCAGAGGACTGATGAAGTTTGGCGGCGCTTTGTTTTTGAGGTAATGAGCGCGTTTGCGTGACGCATGGACGATTTGCATCTCTATATGTTTTGCGCGTGTGGGTGTGGTCACATTAAAACTAATGAGCAAGGGTTAGAGAAACTGGATATCTTGTTGGTTTTATACAAATTACTTAAACAGAGAATTTTTGTTTTCGTTTTGAATCAGATAATTGAAAACTACACACTTAAAGGAGTCATAACCTGCCTTGGATACCCACGCTCTATTATAGTCTTTCAGGGCCTTCTAAAAAAGAAAAGTGGAAAAAAAATTAACACAGAGCTCCTCTGACCCTTATTTCTGAATGCATTATTGTCTCGCGAGATCTGATGCGATATTTTGGCTGTCGTGGACGGTCATTTTAATAATGCAAATGAGGGGCGCGTTGATTGGTGGCAGGAAGGAGGGGGGTTGACACCGCCAGTAACTTCAGCATATCATTCCAAAATGACATCATGGGGCAAGTTGTGAATGAACCCGACCTGGCCGCGACCTACGGAATTCAACCGTATATGCCCGAGCCAGACTCTGAACCTGAACTGGAAAGGGAAGATGTAGAGTCGATGGAAGGATGTCTACATCAAGATGTCTCTGAATGGTAAAGACAATCATTTTGACTGAGGCATACATTATGTAGATTACATTAACGGAGATGTAGTCTACTTTTTTTATCAGCTTACAGTGGTTATTGAGATCAACGTTTGCTATCATGTGGTGTTTTTGCCTTGTTTCACGTTGTGGTTTTTTAGACATTCAAATTTGCGAACGATTCCGGCGTAAAATGATTAGCACAGACACCTAACGTTAAGCCAGTGGGAAGGGTTATAGGAACCGCGTCATTAAAAATGAATTTAATCCACTGGTCCCTGACAGCTTGGTCCGTTCTTGGGAGAGAAAACACATTTAAGTTACATGTTGATTCTGGCAGTCAACCACAGAGCAACTCACGTGTGCACTACGTTTCTGCATCTTTCGCGTCTGAATATGAGGGGGAGAGGAGCAGGGCGGGCTTCCTGCAGCATAGGTCTGCGGTGTCCATATATGGTTATATCCTGCCTCGTCTTGACATCAAGTCGGGGCAGAAATTAAAATCCCGTATTTGAGTGCGCGTGCACGTGGGCTGGTTTACGAACCCAGGGGTAAACAAACGCTTCACTTTTAAATATCGGCTTCCCGGCCAGTGTATAATCGTTAGGCAATCATAACATGCATTGATTTTCGTGGAAAAGTGAAAATTACAGGTCATGACTCCTTTAAATGTTTATAAATATATAGAGCTCACAAATGTGTGACAAGTATTCGCTGAGTTTTGTTTATGTTTAGAGACGTCCTCAAGAAAAAAAAGTTCACGAGATAGAGAGGCAGAAAGCACACCATGTTTAATTTCTTTATTTTACACATTTTGCACATTTTCTTTGTCTCCCTAATCAAACACACCTGATTTAACTCATCAGCTCATTAACCCATGTTAACTCAGCCTGAAATCAACTGCAAATAAAAGGCCAAAAAGATCTCAGAATATATCATTTGTTGCAACGAAAGCCTGAAACACAGATAATCAGGTGAAAAAGTTTTCAACATGATTAGATTTAGAAAAGTTCACACCAGAAAGTAATTATTTTACCTTATGCATTTACATTACATTTTACATTTATTCATTTAGCAGACGCTTTTATCCAAAGCGACTTATAAATGAGGATGTTGTTTTAATGCAATTGGAGATGAAAGGTAACACAATTATTTCTTCCTTTTTTCTTTGCTCTGTTTACAGCAAGATGATGTTTAGGTGATCGTTAAATAAAGTACAGAATTGTTTATTATTGGTGTTTTGTCTATTCTTATTTGAGTTTTGCTTCGCATTCAAAATATCAAAAAAACAGGTTTTGTAATGTTAGCGTGGAATGTTAATTAGACCATTATAGCTTGAACTGAAAGAAAAATTGGAATTTGAATAAAAAAAAACATTTTAGCAATATAATATCACATAATATTTTTCAGAAGATAATTCAATCTGTAATTGTACCCCTTCCATCAGTAATTTTCTTTCAATTACGCCCACGCTCAAAAAATAACTACTGGGTAATTTGTTAGTCAGAGAACAAAATTAGTTTTTTTGGCACATGCATTAAGTAGGGAACGCAAATATTTATTTGGATAACTTTAAATAAAATGAGACCGTAATATCTGAGAACGCGGGACTCTGTGTGCGGGTGTTATACGATCTTACGAACAGCAGGAGGCGCTGTCTCGGAAAACGAGGGGTCTGAGAATGCGGGACTCTGGGTGCGGGACATAGCTGCAGGCTCCGAGTCTTCATAATATTGCAATAAGATGCTGGTCATGTGGATTCACTGATAAAACATAAAGTCAATTATCTAAGGACATTAAATGTAAATTGCAAGTGTTTTACAGTAGTAATGTGATATTTCCCATCAGTATTATAACAATCTGTTATTCTGAATTGTTTTGAGCTTTGTGTTTTTTGGTGCACAGATGCATCAACAATCAACATATGAATCTGAGTTGATCTGAATATTTACAGACGCACACTGTAAAAGTGTCTCATCCGCGGCATGCACAGTTACGCACCATTAAAAAAATGATAGCCACGCAAACAATGTAGAATAGCTTGAATATAGTGTGCGTCTCCCTCAGACTGTAAACGAAGCTCGGGCGCACCAGATAACACGTCATCAGCGTCTTACGTCAGCAGCGTCACTGTGGAGTCGTGAAGGCGGATTGACAACAGACCCGGGAGAGAATACAATGCTGAATTTTTGGAGTCTTATTTTTGGACCAAAAAGTATTTTCGATGCTTCAACAACTTCTAACTAATCCACTGATGTCACATGGACTACTGTGATGATGTTTTTATTACCTTTATGGACATGGACAGTATACTGTATATACAGCTTCAATGGAGGGACAGAAAGCTCTCGGACTAAATCTTTAATATCTTAAACTGTGTTCCGAAGATGAACGGAGGTCTTACGGGCTTAGAACGACATGACGGTGAGTCATTAATGACATTATTTTCAATTTTGGGTGAACTAACCCTTTAATAAAAGAGAGAAAATTCCCCAAAATAAAACTGTAAAGGTTCTGACACGTAACGCTTATACCTTTCAACAATTCCAATGTCTGGGGTCCAAAACATGTCTTTTGGGGCTGCTAGAGTCTCTATTCCACAAAAATCCTCTTACCCCAGTCCATATTCTCATTTGCCCAAGCCTGGAAAATTATAAATATAAAGTTCAAAGTGGTTCCAAGGGTGAGAAGCTTGATAGTTCCATGCGAATCAAGTAAAACTTTGTGAAATAAGAATAAATTTTGGTTTTGAAAACACTTACACTTATAATTTTGACCTGTGTCGAGAAGCTCTGGTCTTTTTCATTCTGTAGATAAAAATGGTGTTAAGTGATGCTACACCTGCTTGACATTCATAATGACCCAAATGAGAAGTTAAATCATGCTGGACTCATACCACATTTATGATGGAGGTCACATACAGGTCCACAAACACATGGGTAACAGGGCCCCAGGCCAAAGGCCGCATGTGGGTCGTCTGAACGTTCTTGTCCAAGCCGAGATGTTCGAAAAGTGCCTTATAAGTTGCAACATGTTCTCTATCACTGCAGTTTTCAGCAGCAGAAACCCACACTGTGTAAAATTAGACTTTCTGTTACATACCAGAATATTTCCCCCAAGAAACAGTGGCTACTTTTACATGCAATCTCATAGTTATAATGTGATTAAGGCATTAATGAGTGATTAAACTGTTGCTGATGTAAACAGAATACTTTGATTATGCTCCTAATTGGATTAAATGTAATTTTAAGGGGCAAATATGACGTGTTGGCATTTTTAAAAAACACGCCAGAGTTTAAAATGACTGAACAAACAAAGACTTATGAGATATTGTTAAATCTAGACACAGACAACATATTGAGCTCAGGGCCTAACATTAGCACTCGCCAAGCACCAAATGCGAGTAAAACGCTGCGTTGTTGAGAATATGAAACGATGTCAATCGCCAGATGGCCGGTATATTCATTTCAAATATGGGCCGGAGCTGGCCCGAAACAATGTTGCTATCTAGGATTTTAATGAATTCAAACAATGCAATATTGTGAAACATTAACACAAACGTGAACGACACTTGGAACAGTTGACAGACAAGCGCTGCATCGCCACGGAAGTTTAAGCCTTGACAATTTAAAGAGCAAGAAGACGCGAAAGGGAACTCAATAGTTTCTCATGTTCGGTAAGAACATGAGCAAACAACCGAAGCGCATGCCCAGAAAGCTCAGACAGCGCAAAAATAATTAATTGTGCTCTCTTTCACGTCTTCTTGCGCTTAAAAAAATAATTCACACAAAGTATCCTAGTAAAAATAATCGATTATGTTGTGATACTGTCACATAAGAGACATGTTTTACCGCTCTATTACTATGACTTTATGTATAATAGAGTGCTAATGGGTTTACATGTTTTTTAGTCAATTTTATCCCTCTTACCATTTTAAGGGTGTGTGTATGTCTTTAAGCATCAACCATACATACATTTAATGTATGGTTGACCTGTCATGTCACATGACAGGAAGCAGGAAATACATCTGTATAAGAGAGCAGCATGGCAAACAAACGGAGAGTCACCAACAGTCACAACTTACCTGGATTGAGGAGTTTACAACATGTGAACTTATCTTTTCAGAATAAAAAAAACTTGCAACACAGAAACAAATTATCCGAAGGTACACGGACTTGTAATACATTGTCATTTTCATTGTGCAACTTATACAACGTTAAAATATATGTTTAAATTATATGTTAAAATAAAAATAGTGTAGGAAATAGCAAATATAAATTATATTTTTGAATTTGAATTAGCATTTCGTTCCAAACTTTGCACATTAAGAATGGAAAATGTAAACTTAGATACAGAAATACATTGCCATTTTGCCAATTACATTTCAAATATTGCCTAATTGACACTTGAGATGTCAATGAAATGTTCAGCGATGATGCGTGTCCAGTTCAAAAGTGATTGAGGTTTTTCAATCATATTTTTTTCTCAATTAAATCGATGCAATTTCCAATAGTATAAAGTTCAAAATTCATAATATTCTTAGAAATGTGATGTGTAAGTTAACTAAGAGATGTGAAACAGTCACCTATATTTGTGTTTTTTTATATATATATTTTTCATGTTGAGCTGTATTATGTGTTATATTGAGTTCATTCAATACATTTTGCCCACGTGGAAAAGCTGAAACATAAAATGGGGGGTTCTTATAGGATTAACACTTATTCGGGTTTAAAAAAAAGTGTACCTTCTATCACTATAAAGGTTTAAAACAGCATATCATTAAACACTATTAATTGGTTATTGCATTGCATTAATAATGTGTGTTGCATTTAAGCAATTCAGATTTCTCTTGGTGTAAAGTTCTCTTGAACTTCAATATATCCAAAATAAAATGTGTTAAAGACATTTAAATGTTGAGTGATGGTAAGACACAAATACATTAACTAATGTTAATGAATTTAACCACTTGTAAAGTGTTTTCAATTAGAAATATGTTTGAAAATGTACTTACAGACTGAGGTAGCAGCAAACATTAGCCAGAGTACGTACATGCTCAATAGATCCCGTCTGATGCTTCAGCTAAAGGATGAGGATTCACTCTTGAACAGATATCGGCCATTTGGTCATATTTAAGCATTGTGAGAAACATGCACAACCCCCCAAATATGGTCAAAATATTTTATTTATAGAGAATCCAATAAGGTTGACATAACACCTGGGGACTCGCATCACAGAAAGGAATAATGCCTTAAACATGTAAAAAGTCAAATGTTTGTCTAAATATATGACTACACTCAAAACAATCATCTTTGGAGCATTTCTACATGTAATATGAGATGACACTCCTGCAGGGAGAGAAAAGCTACCGCTCACAGATGACCAAATGACCAAAACTAGTATGTGTTGTTTATTCATATTGCTACAGGGCAACAGACCAGTCAGTTAATATAATACAGGGGTTTTCAAAGTCAAAAGAGCCTTCTGAATAACACAATGACCCCCCAGCTAACAGACTTTTGTTATAAGAATGTTCTCCAAACGTTCAGTGTTGGTTCCGGGAATGTGAAAATGTCCAGTTTTCTTGACGTTAGGTACACAGCAAAAACTCCAGTGTTAAATGGACTCTCCTGTGAGTTTATTTGGTTCGGTGTTACGGATCAACTGGGCATCATGTTAACTGGGGGCGCGCGTGCACGCAGACAGTTTTACCTGGATTTCCAGCAGATGTTAAACGGTGACAGATTCGTCACAGCGAAATTTCCACTGAGCATATTTAAAAGCTTTCCACGTTATTGTTAAATGTTTGTATCATATTAGGGCTCTGTTGTTTACTCTGTCACTGTTCCGCTGTATGTTTCAGACGCATTGAAGGGAAGTTGTAATGTGTTTTCATTTCGTGACACACCCACGCCCATATTATTTTGTTACATTCGTTTCAATAAAATTCGTATCTGATGACAACTGTAAGTAGATTAAATAAATTATGCTATTGACAATGTGTCTTTGCAGTGCATGATTCGCAGATTGTTGTTATGATGCCAATTTGTGGCTTAATTTAAATTGAGCAGCAATACTGCTGTGGTTAAAGGGACATGCCAAGCATTTATTTATTTATTTATTTATTTTAATGTTGCTGAGGAATGAGTTGAAGCATAAAGCATATGGTACACTCCATAAATGTTCCTAAAGAGTGGTGAAAATTGATAAGCCATCGCTTATGGATCCAGTGAATTACCCACAGCATTTATTTAGGGGAATGTTCAACAAACATATTCATTAGCTATTCGGTATGAAAGCAACAATAACAAAATAAAAATATACTGTAAAAAATAAAACATAGATTTTATTTATATTTAATTAATAAAAATAATTAAAGCCATAATTAAAGTCACCATTATGGAGATGAGTGTGTGTTTTAGTTGGGCTCTTCATCCTTAAAATATTAACTTTAAGTTTTTGTTTGACTGCTGTACGTGAGTTATAACAGCAGATAAACAAGCGGTGATCTGATGGTGATGTTTGTATTTTAACATAATCATTATTTCACAATCATTTGACCTGAATCACTGAACTCAAATGGAGTCCAATTTGTGACTTAAGTTAACTTTATTAACTATAGAAGTACTGGCCTTGTACACCATAATATTTTTAACTTTTACAATGTAATCCAAATAATTTCTAAAAAGTTTCTCTTGTACAAAAAAAAAAAAAACAGACATCATGAATCAGCCTGTGGATCTCAACAATGGTGACATTTATAAAGCATGTTGCAGTGCATTCTGGGTTGCACCAATCACAACTCATTCATGGCTCCCATCATGTATTGCTGCATGAAAAAATAATGAGCTTATGATCAGAGGTTGTCACCATTGCTGAGATTCATACGCTAAATATTGATGTCAGTGTGCGCCCAAAAAAAAACATATATTTTTTTATTATTATTGATTTGATCATTTGGATTTCATTGAAAAGGCTAATAATATTATGTAGCTGAGATTAATAAAATACATTTAACTCATAAATTGGACTTTACATGACATCAGTGATTCAAGTCAAATTATTGTGAAATTATGAAACACAACCAACACCATCAGATCAACGTTTCTATTTGTTCATCTGCTGTTATAACTCATGTACAGCAGCCGAACAAAACTTAAAGTTATTAATTTAAGGGTGAAGAGCCCAACTAAAACACACACTCATCTCCATAATGGTGACTTTAATTATGGTTTTCTCCTTCAGTGATTCTGCTTGTTAACCCTTATGTGCTGTTGGGGCTGTTTTCAGCCACTATGGTGTATTTTTTAGTCTTATTTTGGCCATAACTTTTTCTGTGTTTCAGCAAATGGAATGATTTTTGGTGACAAATCTTATTTTGACACACATTTTGGGAAAATGCTTTGAAATTTTTCAAAAACTCAACAGTACACTCTGGGCAAATTCACTACCCTTTCGTTATGTTCGTGGCTGAAAACAGCCACTACTTTAAACTGCTGTAAAAATTGATCAGATAAATATTTTTTTTGATTTTTTTTTTGCATAAATCTATTAATCAACCTCAGTCCTGTTCAAAACTACTAAATGTTTTTAAAAAATCAAGATTTTAACTCTTTAATTGCCAAATTCATAAATTATCTCACTGATTTTGGGGGGGAAAAAAACACAAAATTACTTATTTTCAACATAAAATGTGATTGTGGACTGGATTTTTTTTTACCTTTTATCACAGTCTTGGACATGTCAAAGATTAGAAACAACATTGGTTTTGATGCATTGTTAGTTTTTGTGCAGCATCAGATTTTAACTTTTTCTCCCTCATTTACTGTTCGTGGCTGTTTTTGCCCCATTGACTTCCATTATAACCACATTTTTTGATTGCAAAGCCATGACACCATAAAATCATGCATTTTTGATTGTTGGTGGTTTTCCCTGTTGGGAAGAGGTAAAATTAGTATTTTTTACTGTTGATAACCAGGTGGCACCATTAACCCTTTATATAGGCCTGTGCAAAAAAAAAGCTTAGTTTCTGGCTTTTACATGGAGTTATATGGAGTATAATAGCATAATAAAGTGTGTGTGTGTGTGTGTGTGTGTGTGTGTGTGTGTGTGTGTGTGTGTGTGTGTGTGTGTGTGTGTGTGTGTGTGTGTGTGTGTGTGTGTGAGAGAACTCACCTTGATGCGTCTGAGAAAATCAAAATATGCACCTCAGCTGTCAGAACTACATGGAGTAAACAAAAAACTAAGTAAGTGTATTTATGCATCTGCCTTTTGATGGTGAGAAATGCAGACTAAACAAAAACTAAGCAAGTGGATTTGAACACTTGCATGCAAGCCTGCTGGTCATTTGATGGTGAGAAGAGCAGCAAGCAACATGAGAAAGGGCTTGACTTGTAGTGAAGTTCTAGAGATGATTCTGCAGCCTGACCCCTCCAGCGAGCTGCAGGATGTATTGTCTTCTCCCTCTGACACCACAGACTCAGGAGAGGCAGACCATTATTTGGATGTGGCACCCTCATCATCCTCTCTAGCTTCCACTGAAGGCGAGGAGGATTCGGAGGATCCTGGATCTGGGTGGATTGGGAGAAACGGCGAAGTGTGGTTTTCCACCAACGCGGAGACAACTCCCTTTCTTCAGCCTGCCAGAGTCGACTCCAGGGCCGACGAGATTATTGACCTCATTGTCAGCATGACCAACCTCCAAAACGCAGAGCTCTGCTGATTTCTTGAATCTTGAGAGGGACATGGTGGCTCTAAAAATCGCACGACCACTGCGATCATCCCACAGGCAACGTGTGGACTCCCCTCTGGACCTGTAGACGGCGGCCAAAATCAGTAGCCCCATGTAGGCACGGAGATCTGTGGAGTCCACCCCGGTCCAGTTTCTCATTGTGCGGCGCCCGTAAAAAACAGATTGAACACAGAATCAATGTTCTGGACCCTTGCGATGGCATAGCGCGTCGGCCATGAAATCACGACTCTGGCAGGCTGAAGAAAGGGAGTTGTCTCCGCGTTGGTGGAAAACCACACTTCGCCGTTTCTCCCAATCCACCCAGACCCAGGATCCTCCGAAATCCCCCTTGCCTTCAGTGGAAGCTAGAGAGGATGATGAGGGTGCCACATCCAAATAATGGTCTGACTCTCCTGAGTCTGTGGTGTCAGAGGGAGAAGACAATACATCCTGCAGCTCGCTGGAGGGGTCAGGCTGCAGAATCATCTCTAAAACTTCTCTACAAGTCAAGCCCTTTCTCATGTTGCTTGCTGCTCTTCTCACCATCAAATGACCAGCAGGCTCGCATGCAAGTGTTTAAATCCACTTGCTTAGTTTTTGTTTAGTCTGCATTTCTCACCATCAAAAGGCAGATGCATAAATACACTTACTTAGTTTTTTGTTTACTCCATGTAGTTCTGACAGCTGAGGTGCATATTTTGATTTTCTCAGACGCATCAAGGTGAGTTCTCACACACACACACACACACACACACACACACACACACACACACACACACACACACACACACACACACACACACTTTATTATGCTATTATACTCCATATAACTCCATGTAAAAGCCAGAAACTAAGCTTTTTTTTGCACAGGCCTATATAAAGGGTTAATGGTGCCACCTGGTTATCAACAGTAAAAAATACTAATTTTACCTCTTCCCAACAGGGAAAACCACCAACAATCAAAAATGCATGATTTTATGGTGTCATGGCTTTGCAATAAAAAAATGTGGTTATAATGGAAGTCAATGGGGCAAAAAACAGCCACGAACAGTAAATGAGGGAGAAAAAGTTAAAATCTGATGCTGCACAAAAACTAACAATGCATCAAAACCAATGTTGTTTCTAATCTTTGACATGTCCAAGACTGTGATAAAAGGTAAAAAAAATCCAGTCCACAATCACATTTTATATTGAAAATAAGTAATTTTGTGTTTTTTTACCCCCAAAATCAGCAACATAATTTATGAATTTGGCAATTAAAGAGTTAAAATCTTGATTTTTTTTAAAACATTTAGTAGTTTTGAACAGGACTGAGGTTGATTAATAGATTTATGCAAAAAAAAAATCAAAAAAATATTTATCTGATCAATTTTTACAGCAGTTTAAAGTAGTGGCTGTTTTCAGCCACGAACATAACGAAAGGATGGAAATTTGAACGATGCACAAGGGTTAACATCAGGTGTCTTCAATGTTGGCAATAACATATATTTTGTCAATTTTACTCATTTTAAATGGTTAACATTTAAGGAATTAATTTGATTAATTATTACTCAATTCTAATTTGTTAAATTTAATTAATAATATTGCTTGTAATCTGTTGCCTCATTTTTATTAATTAAATATAAATAAAATCTATGTTTTATTTTTTACACTGTGTTTTAAACAGTCAATCAAATTAGGGCTGGCCGATATATCGCATGACATCGTTAGGCGCATCTCCTCAGTTAATGATGTTTGAGCATTAGTGACGAACACCTGCTGTTAACAAGCAGAATCACTGAAGGAAAGAGGAACACAAGAACTACAACTGACTTCAACCACAGCCTTAGTTGAAATCAAACGAAGAAAACATTAAATCTGTGAAGATCTCAGCAGAGGAGGAATAAACAACTCCACAAACAGCATTACCAGCTTCACTTATTACTAACCAGATTTACTTTATTTCTGTCACAAGTCTACGGAATTAATTGTTGAGAGTTGATGATAATTAAGTGATCAAAAGATTATGCTACTATTATGGTGGTCAATGTTTGCTTTAGTTGGTCTCGTGACCCATTCGATTTAAAGAGCAAGCTTCTTTAAGCATTTGTAATATTGTTTCATGATAAACACTTGAGCTTTGCTGAACCAAAAGTTCAAAATACAAATATGATTTTATGCTTGCAAGACTTTTAAATTAAACTCACAAAGAGATATTTGTTGAAGGTAATTTATCACAAAATTAATCTTTTATTTTGGTTATTGACTGAGGTTCAGCTATATTAAAGGTGTAAAAAAAGGTATAATAAACAATTGTCAGAGATAAAAATGTATATCTATATCTTCTGTAAATATACACTTAGATATCAACCCTTACCATACAATCCTCAACAGTGGTGACAATAATTATCCATACTGCAGTGCATGCTGGGATTTTTTTCAAATTGTGATACCCAGGATGCATTGCAGCATGAAATTTTTTGTTTATTGTCACCATTGTTGAGATGCGTATGCTGATTTTTGCTGTTTGTGAGTTCGGAAAAAACTGCAGAATAATATCTTGTATGCACTTTTACAGTATTAAAAATTCCACACAATAAATGATGGATGCCTGGATGGATCTTATTTCCCATGCTGTAGTTTCAAAGGGTAGACAATGCAAACCCCTCAAATGTATTAAAAACAAAACACTGATTAGTGATTTTACATTCAATAGGTTCAGGTTCAAATGATGTGCAGTCATATTCTGATTTTACTGCTTTTAAAACATTATGTAAATTGTTGCAGAATATAGTCTAATAAAGAGAGTAATGGGTCAATAGCCCAACTAAAGAAAACACTGATCTATATAATGGTGGCATTATATTTTTACCAATAAAACATCAACATTTAAACCTCTGTTAATTCTCAAAAATAACTTCTGTAGAAGCATGGCAGAAATCAAATCAGTCTGGTTAGTAATAAGTGAAGCTGGTAATGCTGTTTGTGGAGTTGTTTAATCCTCCTCTGCTGAGATCTTCACAGATTTAATGATGTCTTCTTTGATCTTTGATCTAAGTCTGTGGCTGAAGTCAGTTGTAGTTCTTGTGTTTCTCTTTCCTTCAGTAGCTGCGTTTACATGGACCCTTATAATCGGATTGAAGGCTCAATCGGATTGAAAAACCTTCATGTAAACACCTTAATTGATCCGATTGAGCTCGATCCGATTGAAATTTCGATCGGATTGAAAGGGGTGGTTTATTCCTTTTGTAATCCGATCAAGAGAACATGTAAACACTTAATCGGACTGAAAACCAAATCTTAAAGGAATGCACATGTGCAATGACAGCTACCGAGTTTATACAGTACGATTGCGACTCGCATTGTCAATGGTATTGGTGCTCTCACCCATGGGCGTCAGTTTGGTTTGAAATGTGCTGGGGACAGAGACGCATAATTTTTTTCTTTAAACACTTGCATTTTCCTATCAACAGTGGAAACAACTTTAAATACTCAATCTTTTCTGGTCATACAGAAAGGAGTAATGCATCAGTCGCAAGTACTTTTATTTGGGTAAACTCACAATAACAAGAAAACGTTGTGCTTTTGTTAAATAAAATAAAACAAACAGGGCGCGCTATAATTATCTCCATGCGTGAACTGGAGCGCGTCTCAATAATGAACTGAAATACAGTGTAGGCTATAGCCTCAAAAATATGATGAATATTTCTATATAAAGCTCGAAATGTCCACTTTTAAACTAAAGAATTTGAATCGAAAGCAAATACCGGCTGATTAGACTGTAATCCATATGAAAGGTGCATTTCTCTCTAAAGGCGCATCCACTTTACAGCGGAGATGTATATAGATATGTTTGGAGCCGACACTGATTTAGAAATATATATTTTATTAATAAACAATAAAAATGCCTCATTATTTTTTCAGACATATTATCATTAGTCTGCTTTTGCCGGTGCTTTGCGGCAAGATTTATGCTTGAGCGCGGAATAGCCTAGGCTATATTCCTCCATGCACTCAGTATTTAAGCAGAAATTAATATAAACGTGAGAAAAAATAAAACGAGCTCCACAGAACATAAAATATTCATTTTATTTTATTTTTCGTGTTCGCATTTATGAGGAAAAAACGATGTTACAGACGTGACAGTTCTCGGTTACGGACGTGACTGCTCTGAAATCGGCACTAAAATATGCTTTAAAACATTCACAATCACAGACCTCAATCAGAAAGCACAAAGCCTTTCTTTAAAGTGGAATTTCGTTTTGTATTAATTGTATCTTAATTTTAATCAAGTTTCATCAACCAATTGCCTGGATTTAATAAATAATAAGTAAAGCAAATGTATCTATATCGCGCTCGTCGTCTCCTAATTAGCAGCTGGAGTACGTAAATGTTAAATCTGATAAAAAAATAAAAATAAAAAACAATGGTAAGAGGGTGGCTGTTATGCGCATCGTGGAACGGCGGCGGGAATCGTCTAGTGCACTGATTGTGGCGTAACTGCGCATGTCAAACGATCAAATCAGATGTAAAGCTTGTGACATGTAAACGCGCACATCTACCCGATTACTTTATTTTGTCGTCCATGTAAACACCTTGTTCGGATTCTTTAATCGGATTGATTTCATTCGGATTGAGCCATGTAAACGCAGCTACTGATTCAGCTTGTAAACATCAGGTGTTCATCACTAATGCTCAATCATCTCTTAATTAATCACTGAATTATCTCATTAACTTTAACACTTTTAACACTCTGTAGAATGGGACAATATGTACTGTGAGCAATGTTGATTTAACACTGGGGATTTTATTGTGTACCTGTAACACTGTATTAATCATGCAGAGCTTGATTAGCTTGATCAGGTGTGTTTGATTAGGGTTGGATCTAAACTCTGCAGGAAAGTGGATCTCCGCGGTCCAGAGTTGAGGACTCCCTGTACTACACAGAGCCGTAGTTAACTGACAAGCTGAGCCCATATCGCATTAATTATCACAGGCGATACGTCCGCGATAATTATGCGATATTGCTAAGCTTGTCAGTTAACTACGGCTCTGTGTAGTAAATGCCACTACGTCTTAAAGCAGCTGATGGTGATTTACTAATAATCAAGGAACCGGCTTGACCTACGAGATGCGCCTAACAATGTCATGCGATATATCGCCCAGCCCTAAATCAAATAACTGTGGCGAGGAAGACGAGGCCGAGGGCCGTGAGAGAATGGTGCGAGGCCAGTGGCCTGATTACTGATGAGCCACCGGTCTCATATCTCTCACTTTCACTATGTATTATTCAAATGACATATATATAACAGTTGTCAAGCTGACATCATGCTGACAATCATAAACAAAAGCACGAGGTGTCACAACCCACTAAGCAAAATGATGTCCAAAACACGTCTTTTCAACGTCTTTGTCACAAAGTCGGACGTTGATAAGACGTCCAGAGAGGGGCCAGAATGAAAGTTTTATGACGTCTTTTTTTGACGTGTTCTGCACGTCCGATATAGACGTTCATGGACCCTTCATACAAGGTTAAAAAGTAGTTCAAATGTGGCCATTGTGGACATATTTTCAACATCATTTATGGTGTCATTTAAACATAATCACTTTGACTATTGCTGTCAGATGATCTTAGTGAGAATTAACAGAGGTTTAGATGTTGATATTTGTTTCATTTGAAGTGTCACCATTGTGGTGATCAGTGTTTGCTTTAGTTGGGCTCTTGGTCCCCTTTCTCATACTTTAGCTTTTGTTTGACTGCTGTAATTGTGTTTGTTTAACAAACAAAATAGTCTTGGTCAGGGAGTCCCCCTGAAAAGACGTCAATAATGGATGACACTCGTCTCATCATGTACATTGACAAGCATTAAAGGTGCCCTAGAATGTGTTGAAATAATATTTTAATTTTGTCCCTGATATCTACAAAGAGGGTTTGTGGCTTAAAAAGCATTTAAAAATGTCCAGAAAAGGTTTACAGGTCAATTTCCACCCCTATAAATTGGCCCTAGAATGAAATGGTCTGTTTTTACCTTATTTGGAAGGGTCATGAATAGTAATGAGGAGTTCTGCTCTGATTGGGCTCTTTCACTGCAAGCGTCAATGGCAGAGGAGAAAACCCTCGTAATATCAAAATACTACTGTTATCGTGTCACGAAATGTAATTCTAAGAGTGTTTCAGTCGAGAATGTAGTTGTTTAAAGCTCAAATCTGTGGTTTATTTATAAAGATAGCGCCTATTTGAAAAATGTATCTGACGTTTTCGGAGTTGTGAGATCCAGGCGATCACCAGGCGTTCAGCGCTCAATAACCCCGACTGGAACAGCTTTTCCTCAGCTAGTGCTTCTGATGTTTGCCGCTGGCTCTGGTGTCTCTAGTCTAGTGGTTAAACATGAGATATTTATTTGTCTTGTGTACATCTAACGGGCGATCTTTGGTCTCATTAATCTATAATTTGTTCCATGGCAACTCGTTTTGGCTGAGGGCAAAGTGAAGTTTCATAATTGTATATATTTAGGCTATTTAAACTGAGCTATAGGCTATTTTAAGCTGACTTATGTTTGACTAAATTGTTTGCTTTATTTATTTTTATTTACTTATACTTTTATACTGGATATCAGATCATTAAAACTGACATTTAACAAAAAGAGTCAATTGTGTAATTTTATTTTAGGCTGACAGTTATATATTTTAAAATATATATAATATTTTTTATATTTATTTTATTATACATTCTCTTCACTGTACATGTATAATAAAATAAAATGACACAACCCCGTCTCTGTTTTTTAAATGTCAGTTTTAATGTTCAATAATGTTTAATAAGAAGCAGGGTTGCGTTTTATATTACGTGTTGTTATAAATATATGCAGTGAAGATAATCAATGTACACGTTGCCTGAACCACATTTGTGTGGCCATTTAATGTGTTTAAGATTTTTTTTTTTTAATGAAAAGAGGCAGAGTGTTGTTTTATACCATATTTCGTTTTTGTTGCCTAAAATATACAAAAAGAGATAACCGGAGTAGCCAGAGCGTGCTGAGTGACGCGATCAAGAACGCCGCTGGTCCCATTTGCAGAATAACTGGACTTGCGTCCTCTCGTCCTCGGGAGTTCGTTTTCCCTAAGTCGAACTTGGCAAGTCTGAACTACCAAGGACGCAAGTCCGAAGTTTGCGTAATTGGTATTGAGAAACGGCCTCGGTGTACAACCGTATAAGTTTGAGCCGGTTTCAGACGACGATGCAGAGTTTGAGGAACAAGCGGTTGTTTGTAAAATGCAAATGGACGTTTCGGAGTGGTAAGTTTATTCATTATTTTCAGTACGAACTTAACAGTCACGTGTGTGCGTGTGTGTGTGTATGTGCGTTCGTTCGTTCGTGCGTGCGTGTGTGTGTGTCTGTGTGCGTGTGTGTGTGTGCTTCACCTGTGCAGCGCAGTTCTGTGTAGCACCGTATCTCTGAAAGGGCTTGGCTTATGCAAATTTTGGAGGCGTACATATTAATGATCCCATCGGTTACGTCACAGTAGGTGTTATGTGGAGATTCGCCCGTTTTTCAGGGGTGTTTTTCAAAAACGAGATTTAAACAAGAAGGAGAAAACAATGGTGTTTGAAACTCACTGTATGTCATGTCCATGTACTAAACTATTGTTATTTAACTATGGCAAGTTAAATTCAATTTCACATTCTAGGGCACCTTTAAGTTATTTATGATCTGCATAATGTGCTTTATAAAGATTGCAGGCAAAAAAAAAGGCATGCGATGAAGTTGCTGTGATTGTGGCTCTTGGTGCCGATGGTAAGTCATTTAAAAGTGTTTTTGACAACCTTACCTTGGCCCATGAGCGAACAACTCAACTCAATATAGAAAGGAAAATAGAATTAGACAGATTAATATAGCACACATACAGTATGATGTGCATGATTTTGTTGAATTATTGACTTTTTTTTCTCGAGAATTTGCTCAATTACAATACGTCTCTATTAAGAACTTTGCTGTTTTCTGTAAATGTATTACAGACATTTATGAATTATCTTTAAGATGTTTATAATGGGTAATGTTTGTAAATTAGATGTGTACAACAATGCTGCAATATGTTTGACAAAGTTCTTTCCAAAAAAAAGCAAATCGTTAAGATATTAATAATGTGATGTTGATATACAGTGTTATATTCTGTAAGTAATTAGATTGGTATTTAGTTATGTGATAGTGGTTATATAATAGTAATAACAAAAAGAAAGAGACACCTAAGAATAGAAAAAGGAAAACAAAATTGATAGCTTAAGAATGAGGGGATGTAGTATCCTGTAGTAACCACTAAGTGTCGTTTTTGTATTACAAGTGTTGTGTTCTTACCTGGAAAGTTAGTTGAAGAAGTTGGGTCATCTGGGAGGAATGAAGTTTCTGTGTCTGTTGTTGTAACTGGGGTGTTTATGTCTGTTGTTGTAACTGCTGCAAACAGAAAGTAAAGTGTTTACTTCAACTCAATTCATGTAGTAGTCTAATTTATATTGAAGATACTACGAGTTTGTTTGCCATGAACTTAAAGGGATACTTCACCTCTGGAAAGATGAATGTGTATTTAAAATTGGTCATTTATGTAGTATAAATGTGAAATTATTTTGGAATTTGAAGCCTTCTAGACTGAGAAAAGCCAGAAAATGTATTTGTGGATCATGTGGATGAAAGACAACAACTCCCAGAATGCACTTGCTTCGCTGCCCTACTCCCAAGCCACGCCTACCAGTAAGAGCGCATTAAACAACAAGGCTAGGCTACTAGTGAGTCTCCGTGAGTCTGCCTGGGATTTGAGATCGCCAAAAAATGTCCGGGATTCGTCTTTTGCGTTCTACAGTCGCCATTCATCATGTTTACTGTGACGAGCAGGATGAGACTGACACCGCGGGAGAACGACGCTAGGCCGGTGCCGTGATTACTGATGAGCGGCACCTGTGAGACGCACCGGTCTCGTATCTCTCACGGAGGAGCGGGAATTTTCTTAGCAATGTTAAAACGCACATCAAACGATCACTTTAGCGTTCATGTAAAACCTACATTCAGATTTACTAATCGGAATGAATTCAGTTAGATTTAAACAAAAGGTGTGCATGTAAACAATGAATGGCGACTGCAGAAAGCAAAAGCCGGACAATTTGGACGATCTCGACGGCCGGACAGGTCCAGGAAAAAGAGGATGGTAACCCCGACTACTCAGCTTTCTCCACAGAATAAGAGCCTGTTAACTTAGCTTCCAAATAAATGATGGCTGACACAATTTGTACATTCTGTGAGTGAGATCCTCCCTCTGTGGTGGGGTTGAAAACATGTGGATCTAGCGCCTTCTACTGGCTGTAGTTTTTAGCCTCTGGCCAAAAAAGCCTTCGATGACTCAAATTTTGCGTCATCGAAGGCTTTTTTACAGACAAAAAATACATAAATCTCTCGTCTCAGGGGGATATGAAAGAGGAAAGCACGGCAATTTGAGAATACTACAGGTTTTCTACTGATACAAAGCTAAATGCTAAATCCTGAAGTATCCCTTTTATTTTCAGCTTATTACTGTCAAAATAGATTTAGACTGTCAAAATTAGATGTGTATTTTTTTTATCTTAGACCTTTAAACATTTTAATCCCGCAGCCGAATTAAAATTTTGTACTTTCCACACTTCAAAGAGTAAAAGTAACATTGACGTAGTGTTGCAGTGTTTTTGCAAGGCACATTTATGGCAAAACCCATAAATAAATATTGCTATGTATTGATGATGACATAATCATCATGTAGTCTCTTGATTCACTGATCTTATCCAGTGTTTAATCATTTATCAAAACTTCAAAAGTCTTACTTTATTAACCCGCTTAAACTTTACATTACCACCACTGTGAAACAACAGTAAGAGTTCCAACAGCAATCAGATATAATGTTTGTTATTAAATTAAATGTGTAATGGATATTTCAAATATCTAAATGATTTTGTAAAGCTTTTCATGGAGATGAGTGCTAATATGTAATAAATATGCAGATAATATATAATAATAAATGTAATTCAGGTATCAATTACCTATCAATATGTATTTATTCATAAAAATATACAAAATTCTCAAAGTTTGTCGTGCCGCGGTTCAGCTGAGCGACAAGCACTGCCAGTGTGAAAGCAAAACGCAAAAAGCATGTGCTGCTCCCGCTCACCATACGCGCTGCTTCTGCGCTGCCTCCGCTCTGCTAATGCGTGCAGTGTGAAACTGCTGTCATGAAGCACTGAGGCAACCCAACTTGATCTGCCGGCGATTAGATTTCGCCCAGCAGCTCAGGGCGAAAACCTGTACATTCTTCTATCCTGCTTCCTTTACAAATTTGCTGTAACCAATCACAAACTGGCTTATCCACGGCGGATTAAACATGACATAATAGTCATAATAGAGAAGCGACAAATCCAATTAGTTTTAACCTCTCGACGATGCTCATATGGCTTCCTTAGTTTAGCAAACAAATTGCTCAAGTGGGTGTAAATACCACTCACTTTCATGTTTTTTTGCACAACCTGCAAAAATCGCTCGATGCCATTGCTGCTTCTGCAAACCGCTGATCAATGCTACAAACCAACACATTTGTTTTGTACAAACTGGAGTTTACGCATCTGATTGGTTGAAGGACTATCCAATTGCGTACAGAGTCATTTAAACCATGCCCGTTGATCACGCCTCTTGTGCAATAGGCCTTTATCACAGTGTGCGTGTCGTCACTTCCGATGGTGAATAGTAGCGTAAACCAACTTCCGGTTTATTGGAGCAATGGCGGCAAGCACAGCGAGGAATTGTTGTTGCGTTCCTAAATGTTCTAATAGTTCTACTAAACATCTCGGTTTCCATTCTTTTCCAACTGATGAAAAAGCTAAGAAAATGTGGATTTCATGCTATTCGGCGGGATGAAGGCAAAAGTTTTGCAGTTTTAAAAGGGAGTACGTACACAGCAAAAACTCCAGTGTTAAATTAACACTCCTGGGAGTTTATATGAGTCCAGACTCCAGAGTGTAAAGTGTTAAAATATGAGTGTTAAATGAACACTCAAGAGTGTTAAAGTTAATGAGACAATTAAGTTAATAATTGAGTGATGATTGAGCATTAGTGATGAACACCTGATGATAACAAGCAGAATCACTGAAGGAGAAAATCACAAATTGTAAAGCCACCATTATGGAGATCAGTGTTTGCTTTAGTTGGCCTCTTGACCCTTATATTATTTACTTAAAATTCTGTGTGCTTGCTTTTATTTATTTATAACAGACAGATGAACAAAGAAAAAAAGTGATCTGTTGGCTATGTTATGACAATCATAATATGAACTTGATCACTGAACCCTTATTTCTGATTAAAATTTATGTTGTTTATTACAGCATAACTGTGATTCTACATAAATATCCAGCATTTTTGATAAATATTGAAGAATTTTTTTTAAAGTTGTTTTGAAAAAAAAATATCTTCATTTTAGGCACACACAGACATCAGGATTCAGTCTATGCATCTCAACAATGGTGACAAGCAAAATATTAAATTAGGAAAATGAAATTACTTCATATAATTTGTTCATTCCGCAAATGCATGATGGGAGCCATTAATGAGTTGATTGGTGGCAGCCGCTGCAACATGCTTTATTCTTGTCACCATTGTTGAGATTCACAGGCTGTTTATTGATGTCTGTGTTTCTAAATAAAGTATTTAAAAGTCTCTTGATCAGAACAATGTTTATTAAATATTTTGGATTATATTAAAAATACTGAAAATCATACGGTCTATTATCAGAGAGCTGCTTTATAAACAAGTTAAACCAAACTATGTAAATAAGTTTTGTTCATTTCAGATCATTATATGACTGTCAAAACATGACCAACACCATCAGATCACATTTTCTCTTTGTTCATCTGACTGTTGTTAATCAGTAAACGCAGACATCCAAAATCTAAAGTTAATAATGTAAGGGTCAAGAGCCCAACTAAAGCAAACACTGATCTCCATAATGGTGGCTTACAATTTGAGATTTTCTCCTTCAGTTATTCTGCTTGTTATCATCAGGTGTTCATCACTAATACTCAATCATCACTCAATTAATAACTTAATTATCTCATTAACTTTAACACTCTTGAGTGTTCATTTAACACTCATATTTTAACACTTTACACTCCTGAGTGTGGACTCATATAAACTCCCAGGAGTGTTAATTTAACACTGGAGTTTTTGCTGTGTACGTATGCTGGCAACACTTCACAGAATCTATATAGTTTTGAAGTTATGAGTCTTTAATTGTGTATGTCTCTCAGAATTTTATTTTATTTTATTTCCTTCCAAATGTGTGACGACTAAACAAAAAGGCTACCTTTTTTCCGAATGCTGTAACTTTTGATTCCTTTATCCAATCACCACAAAATTTTATCCAGATGCAGCTCACACTTGTAGAAAATTAGCTCTATGAAATATTAATAACCAATCATAACTTGTTATAATTGATTATGAATATTTGTATCAGTTAATCGGATTAACTTGATGTTGCTACATTAACATTACAACCAGTTACTCAGTTCATCCTGTGAATCCTATTGGTTATTAGTTTATTAATAGAAATGTACATTTCCGGGGCATGGGAAATGTCTTTCTTACTTATAAGAGCAAGATGCAGCAGGCCCCGAGTCTGCAGCTTCATACTACTAACTATGCACTGTAAAAATTAAAACATAGATTTTATTTATATTTAATTAATACAAATTAGGTAACAGATTACAAGCAATTTTATTAATTAAATTTAACAAATTAGAATTGAGTAATAATTACTCAAATTAATTCATTAAATGTTAACCATTTAAAATGAGTAAAAATTACAAAATATATGTTATTGCCAACATTGAAGACAGCTGATGTTAACAAGCAGAATCACTGAAGGAGAAAACCGTAATTAAAGTCACCATTATGGATATCAGTGTGTGTTTTAGTTGGGCTCTTGACCCTTAAATTATTAACTTTAAGTTTAGTTTGACTGCTGTACATGAGTTATAACAGCAGATGAACAAAGATAAAAGGTGTTATGATGGTGTTGGTTGTGTTGTAACAGGCTCAGGCCTGTGTACTACTACTACATTCCACCAGAGGCGATAGGGTGCTTTAGTGGATGGTATATAACCATATGGGTAGTAGAACAAGTCAGATTTGTTGGGCAGAGGAAGCATGGCTTACCTGTTGTGTTACCACAAACCGCTTTAAGTCCTGATTGGGAAACTTCGGTTTTAAGCTCAATCAAAAAGGACTCTTTTGTACACTGTTAACCCTTACTGTAGAAAAAGCCCAAATTCTTACAATATCATACCATTTTCCATTAAAACAGGAATATACAGGAATATACCTACACTGTAAAAAAAATCCCGTATTTTTTACGGAAAAATGCTGGCAACTTTGGTTGCCAGAACAATTCTGTAAAAAATACATTAAAACTGTAATCACCTTTACGGAGCAGCATGTAAGTTTTACATTTTAAACTGGTATATTTAACAATGGATTTCAGCAATATTGACATGGCCATAAAGTTATTGAACAAATTCCTTCAGTAAGAATTGAAGACACCTGATGTTAACAAGCAGAATCACTGAAGGAGAAAACCATAATTAAAGTCACCATTATGGAGATCAGTGTGTGTTTTAGTTGGTCTCTTTACCCTTAAATTATTAACATTAAGTTTTGTTTGGCTGCTGTACATGAGTTATAACAGTAGATGAACAAAGCGAAAAGGTGATCTGATGGTGTTGGTTGTGTTTTAACATAATCATTATTTCACAATCATTTGACCTGAATCACTGAACTCATATAGAATCCAATTCATGAGTCAGGTTACTTTATTATCTATAGTGGTACCATCATTGAACACCATAATACTATTAACTTTTACAATGTAATCCAAATAATTTCTAAAAAGTTTCTCTTGTTCAAAAAAGAGACACACAGACATAAATAATCAGCCTGTGTATCTCAACAATGGTGACATTTATAAAGCATGTTGCAGTGCATTCTGGGTTTTACCAATCAAAACTCATTCATGGCTCCCATCATGCATTGCTGCATGAATAAATAATGAGCTTATGGTGATCTGTTTGTCACCATTGCTGAGATTCATACGCTAAATCTTGATATGTCTGTGTTGCCAAAACATTTTTTAATATGGATACATAATTTTTTATTTGTATTTTTATTGATTTGATTATTTGAATTTCATTGAAAGGCTAAACATATTATGCAGCTAAAATTAATAAAATTAACCTAACTCGTATGAGTTTTGTGATTCAGGTCAAATGATTGTGAAATAATGATTATGTTAAAACACAACCAACACTATCAGATCACCGTTTGTTCATCTTGCTGTTATAACTCATGTACAGCAGCCAAACAAAACTTAATGTTAATAATTTAAGGGTGAAGAGCCCAAGTAAAAACACACACTGATCTCCATAATGGTGACTTTAATTATGGTTTTCTCCTTCAGTGATTCTGCTTGTTAACATCAGGTGTCTTCAATTCTTACTGAAGGAATTTGTTCAATAACTTTATGGCCATGTCAATATTGCTGAAATCCATTGTTAAATATACCAGTTTAAAATGTAAAACTTACATGCTGCTCCGTAAAGGTGATTACAGTTTTAATGTATTTTTTTACAGAATTGTTCTGGCAACCAAAGTTGCCAGTATTATTCCGTAAAAAATACGGGATTTTTTTACAGTGTACAGGAATATACTGTGAATTAACAGCGCTCAAAGTCGACACTCAGAGGCTGTTTTCCCAATCTCACCCTATACCCTCATTCACTATTCCCTACACTAGTTCACTAATATAGTCCACTTGAATGAAAAGAAGTGAGTGAATTGAGACAATGATGAACACCTGATAAGCAGAATCACTGAAGGACAGAGAAACAAGAACAGAAAAAAAGAGAAACGCAAGAACTACAACTGACTTCCAGCCACACTTACCCCTTTTCCACCAAGGCAGAGCTGGTGCTGGTTCGGAGCCAGAGCCTAGTTTCAAATCGGTTCTTTGTTTTTCGACCACCAAAGCACCAGCTACAAACCAGTAAAAGTGGTTCTTGAAAATATATTTTTTTTATTGATTTTACACAAACAATAAACAAACAAGCCCAGCTATTACCAACATACAAAACAGGGGAAAATTATTCACACACACAAATTGCACATCACATGTTACATCACATAACCTACATTATTGTTTACAACAAAACACATACATACATAAAAAAAAATAAAATAAAAAAAAATAAAAAAAAGGAAATTTCAAAAGAATTTATGAATTATTGGTGAAGACAAAATGTGGTCTCCCATCCTGCAGCAAACCAGCAAGATCACCAGGAAGGAAGTCAAGAAAAGGTTGCCAAACATTCTAAAACAAATTGGCATTGCTCCTTAGTATGGCACTGAGGCGTTCCAGAGGAAAAAACCTTAAATATTTCTCTGTACCACTGTGTGACCGAGGGAGGTTTTTCCTTAATCCACTGGAACAAAACACAACGCCTTGCTAGAAGTAAGAGTTTATCCCAGTCAACACGGTGATCTCACAGTGATCTCATCATGTGGTCACAACGTGAGCAATGTGAGTTCACAGTGAGCTAAAAGTGTAACCTCACAGCGCACTCACGGTGTGCTCATGGCCGCAATATGAGCTCATCCCAGTTAGAAATGTTATTGTTCTATGAATGTTTTGAGAGCATTATGTTATGGTTTCTGTAGCTAATTTTATTTTTGTTACCAGAATGTTCTCCTAAAAAGTAGGATAACAGTCTCTAAAAACATTTAAAAAATGTTTAGTGATTACATTGATAGAACATTATCCCCTAACATTATTATAAGGGTTTAGCGGGAAGTTTCCCAGCAGACACAGGACTGATCCTCTTAAAAGAGGTTTAGATGTTGAAGTTGGTTTGAAAGTAGTTGTTTGGTTTGGTCACCATTATGGAGGTCAGTGTTTGCTTTAGTTGGGCTCTTTGGCCTTGAATATTTGATGTTAGTTTTTCTCTGGCTGTTGTGTTTGTTAAAGAAAGAGAAAATGTGAATTATATACAGAGCAAATACTCCGGTATTCACCGCAAACACTCCAGTGTTAAATTAACACTCCTGGGAGATTATATGAGTCCACACTCAAGAGTGTAAAGTGTTAAAATATGAGTGTTTAATGAACACCTCAAGAGTGTTAAAGTTAATGAGATAATTAAGTTATTAATTGAGTGATGATTGAGCATTTAGTGATGAACACCTGATGTTAACAAGCAAAATCACAGAAGGAGAAAATCACAAATTGTAAGCCACCATTATGGAGATCGGTGTTTGCTTTAGTTGGGCTCTTGACCCTTATATTATTTACTTAAAATGTTGTGTGCCTGCTGTTATTATAACAGACAGATGAACAAAGAAAAAAGGTGATCTATTGGTTATGTTATGACAATCATAATTTGAACTTGATCACTGAACTTTTATTTCTGATTTAGATTTATGTTGTTTATTGCAGCATAACTGTGATTCTACATAAATATCCAGAATTTTTGATAAATAAATACGGAATAATTTATTTTAAAGTTGTTTTAAAAACAAAAACTTAATTTTAGGCACACACAGACATGAAGATTCAGTCTATGCATCTCAACAATGGTGATGAGCAAAATATTCAATTAGGAAAAGGAAATTACTTCGACAAATCAGATCATATTTTATTAATTCCGCAATGCATGATGGGAGCCATTAATGAGTTGATTGGTGGCAGCCACTGCAACATGCTTTATTCTTGTCACCATTGTTGAGATTCACAGGCTGATTATTGATGTCTGTGTTTTTTTATCAGAACAACTATTATTGGATTATATTAAAATACTGAAAATTATATGATTTAGAAACGTAGAGCTGCTGTATTGACAAGTTAACAAATTATCTAAATATGATTTGATCATTTCAGATCACAATATGATTATGCCATAACATAACTGACACCGTCAGATCACAATTTATCTTTGTCCATCTGACTGTTATTAATCAGTAACAGCAGATAAGCAAAATATCAAGTTAATAATATAAGGCTCTTGACCCAACTAAAGCAAACACTGATCTCCATAATGGTGGCTTACAATGTGAGATTTTCTCAAATTTTCTCAAAATTTTTTTTTTTTTGTGTAATAAGTGAAGCTAGTAATAGCTATTTGTGGAGTTGTTTAATAAAGTTGGATCCTGACATCAGAAAAATGTTTAGACGTCAACCCAATTTTAATTTTTTAACCAAAATTTGACATCTGAGTGATGTTGGAGTCCACGTCCAATACATTTTTTAGCTGGGATGAGCTCATATTGTGACCATAATATGAGCACACAGTGAGTGCACAGTGCGGTTACACTTTTAACTCACTGTGACCTCACATTGTGATCATATGGAGAGATCACTGTGAGATCAACGTGTTGACTGGGTACCCATTAACAACAGTTGCCCTGCAGATAGAGAGAGCTGCTCTAAATGTATATTCAGAAGGAACAAGACTGGTTCTGATTTAACTGTTTTGTGAAAAATTGAACTTAGCTCCTGAGAAATATTCCTATTAAGGGACACTGCCAAATACAATGATAGTAGGTCCCTACCTCTTTCTTACACTTCCTACAGAGGGGAGAGATTTGAGGGTTGATCTTGTTTAGAAAATGAGGAGTGCGCTGCAATCTATGCAATATCCTGTACTGACTCTCTCTAAGTCTATTACACATAAACAGTTTCTTAACAGATTCAAATGCATCTGACCAGATATCAATATCAAGATCAATCTCCAAATCCTTTTCCCATGACTCCCTGCTTTTGTTAACATTGGCACAATTAAGAGAGTACAGTTTTCCATAAAAGAGTGAGATAAATTTTCTGTTATTGGAAGCAATTGAATTAAAAGTAAGGAGGAGGCCATCAATTGGACTCTCTATTGATTGGTCTGTTGAGAGTGCAAGATTGGACTGTACAAAATGTCTAACCTGAAGAAAACCAAAAAAGTGGTTGTGTGGTATTTGTTATTTATTTTGAAGTTGTGAAAATGACATAAAATTTCTGTTTTCAAATAAATTACCCACGAATCGTAGCCCCTTTGAGTACCAATAATTGAAAATACTTTTCCCCACACCAGGAGGAAAAGCTTTATTTTGGGTTATAGGTTGTAATGCTAATGAAAAGCCTCTCTGACCAACATGTTTAGTGATATCACGCCAAGTCTTTAGAGTGTTAAGCATGATGGGATTATTTTTAACCTCTGCCATGATTTCACCTTTGTTAATTGAAATAAGACTGATGGGGGAGAAAGGGGCACAGCACCAGGCATCCACCAGGGTTCCCTCCTGGTGGAGAAAATGATTGAGCCAGCCGGATATTATACGTGCATGACAGGCCCAGTTATAATACAAAAAATTGGGAAGGGCTTGACCCCCTCTGTTAATGGGTAATTGTAGAGTTTTCATCTTTAATCTAGGTCTCTTTCCGTGCCATATGAAATTTGAGAGAGCTCTTTCTATACCTAAAAAAGCCCTTCTAGTGATCCTAAGTGGTAGCATTTGCATTGGATATAATAGTCTGGGAAGCACGTTCATCTTTATCAGGCTAATCCTGCCCATCCATGACAGAGGGAGATCGAACCATCTTTCAAGATCACATTTAACTGCTGTCAAAGTTGGCTTAAAATTCAATTTATACAATTCTTCAACCTTAGCTGATACTCTGACGCCCAGGTAAACAAAGCCAGCACTCGACCATCTAAATGGAAAATTAAGAAGGGTTGTACGGTCTCCAAAGTCACCCAGTGGCAGGGCCTCTGATTTGTCATAGTTAATTTTGTACCCTGAAATTTGACCAAATTGACCTATAATTGTTACCAAAACGGGTATAGAATTCTCTGGTTTGGTGATAAACAGTAATATGTCATCAGCATAAAGCGATATTTTGTATTCAATGTCACCTAAAGTTACACCGGACAGTCCATTGTGATTCCTAATAGTCTCAGCAAGTGGTTCGAGAGCAAGTGCAAATAAAAGCGGTGAGAGGGGACAACCCTGACGTGTACCTCTACTCAAGGGAAAAATATCAGACACAGAGCCATTTACCATAACCCGGGCGGCAGGAGACCTGTATAGAAGCTTAACCCACTGAATAAAATCCGAGCCCAGCCCAAATTTATCAAGAACATCAAAAAGGTACTCCCACTCCACCCGGTCAAACGCTTTTTCGGCGTCTAATGAGACAGCCAGGACCCTTTTCTTTGTACTATGTGAAAATTGTATTATGTTTAGGAGCCTTCGAACATTAGAGACAGAATATCTATTTTTAACAAATCCAGTCTGGTCTGGTCTAACTAGGACAGGTAGCATCTCCTCTAGCCTTCTAGCCAGGAGTTTTGATAATATTTTGCAATCAACACCAAGCAAACTTATTGGTCTATAAGACCTGCAGCAATCAGAAGGCTTATCTTTTTTTAAAATCAGAGAGATGTGGGCCAGATTTAAAGTTGCGTGCCTCTTTCAAACGATTCAGTAAACATGTTAGTCAGGGGTCCAACCACCAGCTTAATCATCTTTTTATAAAATTCAGGCCCGAATCCATTAAAAGTGGTTCTTAAGTAGCACCAAAACATTGCTAGGCTAGAGTAAGAACCGCTTGCGCCAGGGGCTGGGGGCGGGGTTACCGTGACCAACAAGACGAAAAGAAACTTGTGACCGCCATTTTTTAAATAGCTGCTAATCGAGCTAATAGCTGCTCGATTGTAATCTCCGTCTATGCAAGTTACGGCGAGCTACACGAACACGTTGGATTCGCCGTGTTTGGATGCCGATGTAGTTTCGCAAAGCCATGAGCATCAATAGTGACGCAACGAACGCCATTTTTGATGTAAGACTTGTTCGAGATGCATCGGAGCGGCGCGGACCGATCAGAGCTCCGGGAGTATTTGGAGAGCATACGACTCCTTGTGCTTTTGGATCGCTTTCGCAGTGCTTTAATGTCACGCGGCGATCGGTCTGCGAGAAGCCGAACCATCTCGAACAAGCCTGGTGTGTTTTTGTTTGGCGCTGCCGCGCTAGCGTTGCTGGGCAACATGAGATGTATACACAGTGACGTAAAATCTGGCTCTGTTGTGGCTCTCTAGCCTGTGGAAAGGCAAATTGGTTCTTAGAAAAACCGTCAGTAGAACCAACTCCGAACCGGCTCTAGCTCTGAACCAGCACCTGGTTCTTGTTGGTGGAAAAGGGATAACTGAGTGTGAAACCAGTTTAACATTATTTATTTCAAGTTCTTGTTGAGAATGAACAGGGATGGGATTTAGTTAATAATAACTTTTGTTGTCACCATGATGGAGATCAGTATTTGCTTTATTTGGTCTCTTGTACCTTGACTTAAAAATGTTATCCATTCATCCCTCTCTGGCTGTTGTAACAGTGATTTATAAAGCACATTTGGTACGACAATAAAAAATCAAGATGAAGATTATCAGGAGTTTTGGGTTTTGTGATGATGTCATAATCATTAATTTTCCTCATTTTAGTATGTAAGCTATGAATTTATGGGTTTAATACCATATATCTGTTAATCTAAAACATGAAGGCCAGCAATATTTCTGTAATCAGGTCAACTGAAAATTTTTGAAATTGTTTTAACTGCTGCTTCACTCTGACACTCAGAGACATAAACAAACAGCGTATGAATCTCAACAATGGTGACGATCAAAAGTTTCATGTCGCAATGCATGCTGGGTACCAGGATAGTATAAAACTCCCAGCATGCTCTGCTGCATGAATAATAATAAAAAAAATATATTGCCACCATTGTTGAGATGCATGTTCTAATTTGTGATATTTCTGTGTTTCTATATTGCAGAGTAGCTCTGTTATTTTTGGTCATGCTTGAGTTAGAAATCAATTAGACATTGTTACTGTTGTTTCACAGTGGTGGTAACGTAACACTATTGATTGACAATTAAACTCTGAATGAGTGAGAAATAACTTCTTAGTGAATGGACAGGCTATATAATGACTTTGTCATGATAGTGAATATAATCACAATCATTCACAAATGGTATGTGTGCACAAGTGTGAGTTGCAAACACACAGCTCAAGCAACAAGAGAAAATATAATGTGTTGGCATCAGCAACCCAACTAAAGCAAACACTGATCTCTTTAATGGTAACATCAAATCAAACATTTTCAATTAAACATCTCAATAACTACTTAGATGTATGACATAAATAAAGTCATACTGGTTAATAATACGTGCAATAATGTGTTATGGCTGGAAGTCAGTTGTAGTTCTTGTGTTTCTCTATTTTCTGTTCTTGTGTTCCTTTTTCATTCAGTGATTCTGCTTGTTAACAGCAGGTGTTCATCACTAATGCTCAACAATCACTTACATATTCACTTAATTATCTTATCAATGTTACTTTTACTCTTTGTAGTGTGGATTTTCCTGTGTGGTTGAAAGGGTTAACAGTGTAAGATAAAAAGACACACCCACGAAAATAATTTAAACAGTAATAATAAACTGTAAGTTATAAAACAGGTTTATACTGGCAACACTGTTGCCAGTAGTTTACTGTAAAATGTAGTTTTTTGGGTCACCATTGAGCTGAAGAGTAGAGCCTGTGCTTCAGTACAGCAGAAGATCTAGAAACATTGATGATACGCTGCATGTTGCTTTATTTAACAGTGTTGCCAGTACTTTACTGTAAAAAACCCGGTAAGTTCTAACAGTGTAGCTACTAACATTTATAGTATTGGCGTTCATTCATTGGAGATCAAAAGAGGATTTCTGTTCACAAACTGTTTCATTACTTCACCTTGTGGATCTCTTGGATCTTATGCACAAGGATTGTAAACCACCATCTTCATCTTCAACAGACTATTGTGTATCCATGGCCTTTATTTATTTATTATAGATATTTAAATATAAATATCTATGAATAAAACATATAAAAACTAATAAATTGTTATTCATCTGTTGCAGAAAAGCAACAAGACCAACTAAAACAAAACACACACTCATCTCCACAATGGTGACTTTCATTATGGTTTTCTCCTTCAGTGATTCTGCTTGTTAACATCAGGTGTCTTCAATGTTGGCAATAACATATATTTTGTACATTTTACTCATTTTAAATGGTTAACATTTAATGAATTAATTTGATTAATTATTACTCAATTCTAATTTGTTAAATTTAATTAATAATATTGCTTGTAATCTGTTGCCTAATTTTTATTAATTAAATATAAATAAAATCTATGTTTTATTTTTTACAGTGTATGATATTGTAAGACTTTGGGCTTTTTCTACAGTAAGGGTTAACAGTGTAGAGAGTCTGTAGTTTTGGCCAGATTACTTGTTTTGAATGAGGGATCTGAAAGGTTTCCAGATGCCTACCGCCTTAACTATGTTGTCAAAAAAATTTATAGGCCTATTAGCGATATCCGCCGTGTTACTCGTCCTGTTTAGAGCTTAGATTCTCTGCCCGAGCCCGATATTTCCCGCTGCTCTACTCGGGCCGGGCGCTTGATCTAGAGACGTGCGGCGTGGGACTAGATTTGATGGGTGAGTGCGAGCGCAGGCGGTAGCCTAATGCACTCTGTGTGCGGGCTGCGGGATAATAAAACGATTAAATATAAATATCTATGAATAAAACATATAAAAACTAATAAATTGTTATTCATCTGTTGCAGAAAAGCAACAAGACCAACTAAAACAAAATAGAAACAATTTACAGGCCAGAGTTTCTATTTGTAACATGTAGCCAATCACAGACATATGTGTGGATTTATTGAACGCAATGGCCAATCAGAAGCATTTAAGATAGATTCTCCTCACCGGACTTTTTGTTCAATGCTGAATTCTGCATGCTGGCAAAACCTCTGATTATAAAAAATATTATAAAAGATTCATTATGCTGTCAGCTTCATTGATAATAACAGAGATGTATGAGATCGCGATGAACTGATGTCAGCTTTATAGGAATTATTAAGAGAGCGCGCATTCAGTCATGGCAAACCATGCACGCAGCCTGCTTGCTTTTATGTTAAATTAACAGTGGATTGTGAATGCTAATGCTTTAATAACAAATAATTTATCAGGAGCATTTATGCTGATGTGTATGGCTAACACAAAGTTAAGTTAAGCTACACAAAGTTAAGTTACACCTTAACTAACACGTTCTGCGGGAAACCCTAAACAATAGCATAAAGAACATATACCTGGGAGGCTGAATAGTTTACCCACTAAGCAAAATGATGTCCAAAAGACGTCTTTTCAACGTCTTTGTCACAAAAGTCGGACGTTGATAAGACGTCCACTGAGGAGCCAGAATTAAACTTTTTATGACGTCTTTTTTTGACGTGTTCTGCACGTCCGATATAGACGTTCATGGACCTTTCGAACAAGATTAAAAAGTAGTTCAAATGTGGACATTGTGGACATATTTTCAACTCATGTATGGTCTCATTTAGACATAATCACTTTGACTATTGCTGTCAGATGATCTTAGTGAGAATTAACAGAGGTTTAGATGTTCGCTAATTTAACTTAGCGAACAGTCGCACACATGTATGTGCTAAAGTATTTAGCAACGAGATTGTCACTGCATCAGCAACTACACAGTTCCTGCGTTTAAATAAAGCAACGGGCAGCATAACATCAGTGTTACTCTGCTCATCTTTGACTGAAGCACAGGCTCTACTCTCCAGCACAATGGTGACCCACAAAACTCATTAATTAAACTAAAAGATCTCTCCTGTATCATCTTGTGCAAAACACATAAAACACTTCAGTTGAATATTTACTCTCTTTATCAGTTATTGACTTCGCATAACTTTTTTCTATGAACTTTTACTAATATTTCAGTGAAATTAACTTCTTTTGTATAGTAAATCTGACTGTTAAATTTTACAGAATATTGCTGTTTTTCCTTGATTTTACGGTAATCTACTGGCAGCTGGGTTGCCAGTAAAATGCTGTTTTTCTACAGTTTTATGCCATAAATTAATTTACAGTTGATTACCGTTAAATTACACTTCACTCTGTTTTTTTATTTATTGACACATTTAACCCTTTAAACCCCACTGCAAAATCTTCAGTTTTAAATGAACACTTGTGTGTCCACACTACAGGGTGTTGGAGTAACACTAAAGCAGTGTTGAAGTTAATTATATAATTCAGTGATTAATTAACTGATGATTGAGCATTAGTGATGCACACCTGACAAGGACAGAGAAACAACAAGAAGATAAAAAAGCGAAACACAAGAACTGCAACTGACTTCAGCCCATACCTGTCAACATTTGGGTACTAAAATACGGGAGGGGGGGAGGGGTGCTTGGTTAGAAATAAAACAAAATCTGATTACTCACGATAAAAACCTTATGTTTTTTATATTTTTTATAATGTCATAATTTCACATTTAATCTCCAAATTAATGTAGAAACAACAAAGACAGTATATTTTAAATATTTGTCTAAAAGGTAGGAAATATACAGAAATTTAATAAAGTTATCACACAGTTTGCACTGCATAAATGTTAAATTGTACATAGATGAATCCGTATTAAAGCTATACAAATTATTTTGTCAAGAGCAGTGAGTGTTTTTCTCTGTTCTTTTTGTTCTTTGATTAACTTTACTGACTGAAAGCTTTTTTTGGCTACTGTGTCTTTAAGAGTAGCCGCTGCTGATAGAGACGCGGATCTCACACGCGCCTCATTCTCTCACAACTCTTCTGTTCATTTAAAACTATTTAACTCATTTAAGAGTGGTCAGTCTGCTCTTATGAGGATACTCGACAAAACTGAAATTTTTGTCAGAATTGCGTGTGTTAGTTCGGTGACGGTCAACTTCAAGCCGAAAGAGAACTCGATTTTGGCGCTCAATTTGTCTTTGCGTGAATGGCTTAAAAGCATTTGCAAGAATAAAAGTGCATCATATAATGTAACGCCAGCCAAAGAATGACAGAAAAAACGGATGCTGCGTTAATTACGTGAAATATTTACCACGGAGTCTTCTCCTCCCATTTCTACCAGTGATCGCTTTATTCAATTTCCAACGTCAATCTGCGACGTCAACAGCGCTACTGAGTTGTAGGTTGCCAGGTTGAGCTCACAAATGAGTTGAAATGTGTATGATGTGTTGATAGCGCGAGTAGGATGGGTTTCATACAAGATCTGGCAACTGGGCAACCTTGGAATAATATATTGATGAGATTATTCATATAACAACGTTTGGGAATACAAATTACGGGAGTTTCACGGGAGAAAGGACAAAACGGGAGGGGGGCAGGAGATGGGTGTGAACTACGGGAGACTCCCGGTGAAAACGGGAGTGTTGACAGGTATGCTTCAGCCACAGAAGACATGAAATCTCTGAAGATCTCAGCAGAGAAGGATTAAAAAACTCTAAAAAATAGCATTACCAGCTTCACTTATTATGAACCAGATTGACTGAATTAATTTTTTCATACGTCTACTGAAATTCCTATTGAGAATTAACAAAGGTTTAGATGTTGTTTTGTTTCATTTGACATTACCATTATGGAGATCAGTGTTTGCTTTAGTTGGGCTCCTGACCCTTGACTTTAAGATTAGTTTTTATTTGGCTGCTTTAACTGTCTTTTTATAAGACACATTTATTTTGGCAGAAGCAAAGCCAATAAAACTTAGATCATGTATTGCTGATTATGTTTGAATATTATGTCATCACATGATTTTTGTCTCACTGATCTCAATTAGTTTCTAATCACTTATTTAAAATGTATTTTTTAATACAGTTCAATTTAATATTACTACACTGTGAAACTACCGCAAAAGACCAAGCAGTGCTACGCAATCGGTTGTGAAGGATTTTTAAACTCATCATTTATTAAAAAATGTTGAACTATGGTTTCAGTTAGACAAACACAGACATCAAGAATCAACCAATGAATCTCAACAATGGTGACAATCAACAAAAAAGATAACATAAAATCTGGACATCACAGAATACGCTACTAAAAGTCAACACTAAACCAACAGCAAAAATAAAAGCAAAAAGTACAAATTAAAGAAAAAAAACAGACAATTCAGCTGCATAATTTATTCATGCTGCAATGCATGCTGGGAGTCATGGCTAATTTTTTTTTTTACTATGCTGGTACCCAACATGCATTGCAGCATAAAACTTATGATTGTCACCATTGTTGAGATTCATACACCGGTTTCTTGATGTCTGTGTGTGTGTATGGCTGATCTGGAAATTCAAAATGTTCTTAGTATAAACTTTCTTTAAATCCTTCATATTTTCTAAATGGCAAATATCTGAAAAATCTCATTCTGTAAAATTACAATAACACCAAAATCAAACGTATAAAACATCAACATTAGACAACACATGAGATCAGTGAATTGGGCCACTGTATGATGATTGACACCATTAACTAACAGCCATAACCATCTGATCCTGTATTCTTTCAGCTTTTTTGCCATAGCAAATGTATTTTTAAGACACAGCTACCGCGGCCGAAGAGAAAACTAATGTTCAAAGGTCAATGGTCAAGAGCCATTATTTTATCTTGATTTCCTCTTTTTTTCTGTTCCTCTTGTTCCTTTTTCCTTCAGTGATTCTGATTGTTAACAGCAGGTGTTCCTCAGTATCTCAATTAACTTAGAAAATTGACTGAATTAACTATGAAATTATTCACTCAGTCAAGTAGACTATATTAGTGAACTAGGCAATAGTGAATAAGGGTATAGGGTGTGATGTGGAACACAGCCTCTGAGTGTCAACTTTGAGCGCTGTTAATTCACAGTATATTCCTGTAGGCTAGTTTCTCGAAAACGACAAATATCACCGTTACCATTAGATCTATCACAGTTATTTACTGTATATAGTACGGAAACTTTCTGTTAACGAATTAACAGTTTTTCACTGTAGCATTTTTACAGTCTTTTACCATTAAAATCACAATCATTTTTTACAGTGTGAGAAAGACCTTGAATATGGTATAAAGGCTGCCCATTGCTTCCTGTCTATGTCTCACTCACTCCACAGCACAGGAACTTTGTGGCGACTGAACCTTCTTGCAAGAATAAATACTTTTTAAAAGACTATTTGATTCAGAGTGTCTCTTACGCAGTGATGATGTTTAATGAGTTTTTTTTTTTTTGCCACAATAATTGTGACATTACTGTATTTCCGTGTCAAACCTCTGTCTCTTTAATTCAGCGCGTGCAGCACAGCAAAAATAGACTCTGTGCAGAAACGATCGCTGCACTGCTGTATACGCACCACACCTGGAACGCATCTGTGTGCAGTGTGAAAGCTCTAACCTCTTAACATGGGTATGAAAAAAAAAAGCACTGCATACGCACTGCAAATGAAGTGTGTGAAACAGGCGTTACAGCGCCAGACACAGACAATTTTTTGCACTCCAGATTGATGAATCCACCAATGTCGCTCAGCTGTTAACATACAGTGCGGTACATGGAAATCATGGAAATTCAAGAAGAGTTTCTATTTAGTAGTCCTTTGCCTACTAAATTGCCTCATAATGTATCATTCTGACTCATTTGCCCAGCATGGGTCACACATTTACTTGTTCTCAAACCAAGCTCATGCTCCACTCTTCACTATGATGCCCCCCCCCACCCCTTCCACAAAAAAATTCCAACATAACAGATATCATTTTTAATTAGCATAGCAAAACATTAAACATTTCCCACTTAACATTAGTTTATCATTAAAACATTATATAACACTTATAACACATTATATAATCCCAGCCCAGTTTTAGTTCAATTTAGGTTTGTCGTAAGTTCAGAAAAATCTAAACAAAATTAAACAATTCAGATTACTTTAAATGTGTCAGTTGTGTGAACTCAAAAGAAAACTTCTAAATACTCATAAAAGTTAATTAGATGAAACTAATTTGTTTAATTTAAGTTGACCCTACTCAAACAAATTAATTATTTTAAGCATTAGGGATAATGCCAATGCTTCAAAAGCACAGACATAAGCACAATAACAGTGAGTATGTAAAGAACCAAGAAGGTCACATCTGTAATTCTTGCCACTCTGGTCCAGGACAGTTGGTTTCGTTGACATGCAGCCTGAACCTCAGTAAGGATCTGATTCAGAGGATTGAGGGTATAAGACTGCTCTTCATTCTGATCTTTAACTGAGTCTGGAGGGTTCTGCTGGTCTCTTACACTGCCTATGAGAGGAAAAAAGCATAGCTCTGAATAAAAATATCATATAAAAATGTTTGATGGAGAATCTTTGCTGATACTCCAATACAGAAAAACAAATGAATTTCACATGTTTTGGGGTGGCTTGTTTAATATATGATACATTTGCTAAATTCAAATGCTATTTTCATCCATCCGTTTATCCAAACTGTTTGTCCTATTTTAGTTTAATTTACTCAAAGATTAATTTTATTATATTTTCTTTGAATATGTATCGAAGTGACATAGCAAACAATCTTAAACTTAATTTCACTAATAAACCTTAATTTGTGATGAAAAAGTAAATACATGAAAATGTTTCTCATAATCTGATGTTGTGTCGACTCTTACCACATTGGCTAATAATAGCAGCTGCAGTAAGTGATCTCTTAGCTCCTTTAACCATTAGACAATTCACAAGGATGGTCTCCACAATGCTGATGCCAATTAGACAGAAAACCGCACAGCAAAAAACCCCTGTGGAAAAAGAGGAAACTGTGACCATTGAAGAGATTCAGACACTATGATGTTCGAGTCTTGAACAAAAGGAAGACAAAGAAAACGTGCAGTGTTGGGGGTCCATCAGTAGCAGGATGGGGAAACACTGGTCTAAGGAACCTACACTCAGATACTGAGAGACTCGAGGCGAAAATGGTTAGCAGACCGCCACCAAAAATCCTAGATGCTAAGCCTAAGCCAGATATCAAGGCGGCCCGACACACATATTATATGTTTGAAGTTCAGAGCTATAATCTAAAAACGACTCTCAAAAGTGAGGGGAGAACTTCTGCTCTAGTATAAGGTGGCTATCAAGGTGGCCTGACAAGGGCAAACGCTTGATTTTGTAGTTTTATCTGGAGCTTGACAGAGTGGTGGCCTCAAAAAAACTCAGTGGAAAAACTCCCGATTGGGAAAAAACCATCTCACGCAGAAATGTCTGTTTGATGCACGGATGATTTTTTTCATATAATACGGCCAACCTGTTCACTACCACAAATGCGGTCCTGCTTCAGTGATTTAGATCACTGAATTCATATAGAGCACAATTACTGGGTTACTTGTGCTTTATTGATTAAAGCAGTACTGTCCTTGAAAAGCATGATATTTGTTCCTTTTACAATGTGATCCAAATATTTTCTTTAAACTTAATCACATACAAAACCATTTTATTTATTTTTTTTAAACACAGAGATCAAGAATCTGCCTGTGAATCTCAACAATGGTGACAATTATAAAGCATTTTGCAGTGCATTCTGGATGCCACCAATCAAATCTCATTCATGGCTCCCATAATGCATTGCCGCATGAATAAATAATGACTTATGTTCAGAGGTGATCTGTTTGTCATCATTGTTGAAATTCATACACTACTTATTGATATCTGTGTGTGCCTACCTGAAATACTTTGAAGAAGTTTTCTTCTTAATTTATTTGGATTTAATTGAAAAGGCTAAAAATGGCCAGGACAGTGCTGCCATAATCCATAAGGTGAACTTAAAACAGAAATTATGCTCTCAATGAGTTCAGTGTATCACACCAACTATTGATTATGTTAAAACACAACCAACTCCACCAGATCACCTTTTCTCTTTGTTCATCTATCTGTTATAACTGAATTACATCAGACAGACTAAATCTAAAGTTGAAACAGTAGGGGTCAAGACCCCAACTAAACTAAACACTGATCTCGATAATGGTAACCATTTTACATAAATTTTCTCCTTCAGCGATTCTGCTTGTTATCATCAGGTGTCTTCAATAATGCTCAACCATAACTCAATTAGTCACTTAATTATCTAATTAACTTTAACACTGCTTCGGTGTTAATTTAACACTGGGGATTCTGCTGTGTAAGAAGTAGGTTTTTCCAAAATAAAAATGCTAGTTGTACCAAAATAAGAAAATTATTTATGGTCTCTATAATAAACAATATTTTAACTTTGTTTGAATGTAAAAAAATGTATTGGGTTAAAGAACTATTTTGATTTATATTAAATACAATTTTAACGTTTCAACCAAATCAAAAATATAGCTTGAGAAAAACTAACAAATTTAGCTGTAACAAATTACAGCAATGTTTTTAGGTTGGTCCAAAGTATCATTTTTTTCAGTGGATTGCATAGATTTGGTCAACTCAAAACTGACCCTGTAACCCCAAGTTTGTTAAGCTACCTTCATGGTACAGGACCCAGATCATATTATCTCTCATCATAATAAATGTGATTTACAAACACAAAGCTGAAGAAGCCACCAAAAATCTAGGAATGAAAGTAAAGGGTCAAGAGCTCAACTAAAGCAAACACCGATCACAATAATGGCGACTTCAAATAAAACGATAAAACATCAACATTTAAACCTCTGTTAATTATCGTTAATAACTTTTATAGATGTATGACAGAAATAAAGTCAAACTGGTTAATAATAAGTGCAATAATATTTAATATCTGGAAGTCAGTTGTAGTTGCTTTAAGGCAAGTTCACACTACATGATTTTAAAACGTCGGGCTGAACTGTGCGGTTCACACTACATGACTTGCTCTCTTTGAAATCAGGAGTGTTCAAGTTGTTGAGCTGTTCACACCACACGACACAACGTGATTGATACGCAACAGGAGGCAACTCACTACACGAGTAGACAGCAACTCTGTCATCCAACGATTATATCTTGTCTACAAACCATGTTTTGTCACGAAAAATCACGCGATATAAAACGAACCGGAAATGACGCAATACAGCATGCGCGCCACTACCCAGCGAAGAAGACGAAGAAGAACACAAATACACAACACGCGAGTCTTTGTTTGAATATGGACGTCAGACAGAAATTAGTGCTGCAAACTGTTTGCGCGATGATTTGCTCTGAAAAAAAAACACACGTATTTTCTCGGTGACCTCAACCCATGCCTTGCTTTGATTGGCTGCAGCTCATGACATCACATGTGGTTGAGTCGTGCGACAGCTCCGGATATCTAGCATGCTTTTCTGGGCGTCTGCGAGGCGTCTTTGATGCGTCTTTGATGCGTTGTTGGCTCTTTCATACTAACAGATTGTTCATCGGCCGCTAATCCCCCGCGATTTGCACGCGATAACAACCCGACCTGTCGGCGAGCTCAACGATTTGCAAATCGGGCTTAAAATCCTGTAGTGTGAACTAGGCATTACTGTGTGTCTCTTTTTTGGTCTTGTTGTTTCTCTTTCCTTCAATGATTCTGCTCATTATCATCCGGTGTCTTCAATAATGGTCAATTATAACTTCAGTCATCACTTAATTATCTCATTAACTTCAACACTGCTTCAGTGTTACTCCAACACTCTGCTGTGTAGACACATTGCTATTGCTGTGTAATATTTATATATACCCTATCCCTGTTGTAATATAGTTCCAAGTTTGTAGAGAACCCAAGTGCAGTTTATTTACAGACTGTGATCAAACATAAAACAAAGGCATGACATGGCATGAACAAAACATTAACATGACAGGACCTTACCCACAGAAGTTACAGTGAAACAATTAACCAATGACAACATGACACATGAGACAAGGGAACACATGGCAGGGTCACATGACTTGAACAGGGGATCACATGACAGACAGGAACATGAAACATAACCAAATGGTGACACCTATATTAATATTTACAATATTTATAACTGCTACGAAGAGCTGTGCAAGTGACAGGATTTCGGGTCTACGAGCATGTTGATCTTGCTCTCTGTTTCCCTATGCTGGCGTCAACTTTGATTTGAATAATATTTGCGACTGTTCTGCCTTAAATCTTTAATTTCTCAACTATATCTCATTTTCAGAGAATACTCTATGTTTAAATCATTTTTGTTTAATTGTTGTGACTTCATTTGAGTTTCAATTACAGGATTGCATATTAAATAATCAGGTAATGTTAGACTCACCAATCAGAGGGATGTCTTTCCCTGTAGAGGGCAGCGTGTTGTTAAGAATCAGCAGCATCACAGAAACAGACAGCAGTAAAGTCACTTTGAAGCTCACTTTGTCTGATATATCTGTGTCTATGAAGAAGGAGATCACATCCAGCACAAGGAAGAAAAGTACAGGTATTATAATGTTGAGGACATACAGTAGAGGTCTCCTTTTAATGGTGATCTGAGAGAGAGGAGAGAGAGGAGAGGAGAGAGAGGAGAGAGGAGAGAGAGAGATGAGAGAGAGAGAGAGAGAGAGAGAGAGAGAGGAGAGAGAGAGAGAGAGAGAGAGAGAGAGAGAGAGAGAGAGAGAGAGAGAGAGAGAGAGAGAGAGAGGAGAGAGAGAGAGAGAAACATTAGAATGACTATGTTTAAAAGAAAATCAGAGTCTTACAAGTGATAATTGAATTAGAGAGATTTCTAATCATAATTATTACTAGTAAGAATAATTAAAATAATTAATAATTAAATAGCTACATATAATGTGATATATTGTGAAATAAAACTTATTTCGGGAAATATCAATTTGTTCATATTGTCTATCCCTATATATTCCTTTCATATTTTTATATGACGATAAAGATCTGTGTTTTTCAAAGTCTTTCATTTTACGGTAACACTTTAATATAAGGTCTCATTTGTTAAACAATACTTAATTGTAAAAATTGCACTGTAAAATAAGGTTAATCTTCTAGCAGCTATGGCAATGTACTGTTAATTTCAGTCCTTTACCATTATTATACAGCTCTCATTTTTCACAGTATGTTACTGTAAAAATACCATAGAAGGTAACACATATAAATTTGGAAACTGATTGCCTTAAACAGTTCAAAAACTAGTATTTATACTGTTTAAGTGAAGCACTTAACCACTTAGAATTATTGTTTTGAAGACGGGTTCATTACTGGAAGCTTCAGTTACAACGACCTCACCTGGTGAAGTGTCAAGGCTTGCATCTAAATTATCCCTATTAGATAGTGAACAGGACTCCAACTAAAGCAAACACTGATCTCTATAATGGTAACTTCAAACCAAACATTTTCAATTAAACATCTCAATAACTACTTCTGTAGATGTATGACAGAAATAAAGTAATACTGGTTAATAATACGTGTAATAATGTGTAATGGCTGGAAGTCAGTTGTAGTTCTTGTGTTTTTCTATTTTCTGTTCTTGTTTCCTCTTTCCTTCAGTGATTCTGCTTGTTAACAGCAGGTGTTCATCACTAATGCTCAACAATCACTTACATATTCACTTAATGATCTTATCAATGTTACTTTTTACTCTTTGTAGTGTGGATTTTCCTGTGGGATTGAAAGGGTTAACAGTGTAAGATAAAAAGACACACCCACGAAAAGTATTTAAACAGTAATAAACTGTAAGTTGTAAAACAGGTTTATACTGGCAACACTGTTGCCAGTAGTTTACTGTAAAATGTAGTTTTTTGGGTCACCGTTATGCTGAAGAGTAGAGCCTGTGCTTCAGTCCAGGAGAAGATCTAGAAACATTGATGAAACGCTGCATGTTGCCTTATTTAACTGGCGGTGACTGTGTAATTGCTGGTCCAGTGGAAATCTTTTTATGTACTTACCTTTTTTAGTGGTTTCTAATGAAAGTTCTTAACTCTTTTCTCACATTATTAATGCATTTCACATTTTAGTTAATACATTTAAGTGACACACTGTAAAAAATAAACAAAGATTTTATTTTATATCTAATTAATAAAAATGAGGCAACAGATTACAAGCAATTTTATTAATTAAATTTAACAAATTAGAATTGAGTAATAATTAATCAAATTAATTCATTAAATGTTAACCATTTAAAATTAGTAAATTTACAAAATATATGTTATTGCCAACATTGAAGACACCTGATGTTAACAAGCAGAATCACTGAAGGAGAAAACCATAATAAAAGTCACCATTATGGAGATGAGTGTGTGTTTTAGTTGGGCTCTTCACCCCTAAATTATTAACTTTAAGTTTTTGTTTTGTTTAATAATTTAAGGGTGAAGAGCCCAACTAAAACACACACTCATCTCCATAATGGTGACTTTAATTATGGTTTTCTCCTTCAGTGATTCTGCTTGTTAACATCAGGTGTCTTCAATGTTGGCAATAACATATTTGTAAATTTTACTAATTTTAAATGGTTACCATTTAATGAATTAATTTGATTAATTATTACTCAATTCTAATTTGTTAAATTTTATTAATAATATTGCTTGTAATCTGTTGCCTCATTTTTATTAATTAAATATAAATAAAATCTGTTTTATTTTTTACAGTGCAGTTGGTCAATTTAAGGCAGTCGGTTTCTGCAAATAAAAATTAGTTTTAACTTGAGTTTTAATTTAGTTCATTTTACAGTAACAAACTGTATATTACAGTAAAGAACTGTACAATTAACAGTGTTGCCAGTATTTTACTGTAAAAAACCCCAGTAAGGTCTAACAGTGTAGCCTAATGAAAAATGTATAATTATAATGGCGATATTATTTCAGTATAGAAATGCAGACATCCCAAGTCTCCCGGAAGTTCCGGGAGTCTCCCGCATATTGATAGCGGCTCACTGATGCCCCGCGAATCTAGAGCGAGTGTGCCCACGAGACAGAGACTTGTGCTCCAAACCGCGAAGCGCGTGCACAGCAGAGAGAGGGCAAGAGACCGCGTGCGTGTGCCTCATGAAGAGCATGTAATATCATTCACCTATTTTCTTTTTATGGATGTAGGTATAGTCAGATAACAATAGTTAACAATGTATACATATATTTTTCATTTGATTGGTTCAACCGCCCGCCACCCACCCGAATTTAATTAAAATAAAAAAAATTGTCACGTCATCCCACCCGATCCACGGTTTATACGCCAACCGCGCATCTCTAGTATGTACGTCACTTTACAAGTTTAAGCTGTGCTTTTAACATGATTGATGAAACGATGCAAATTGAGGTAATAAAATTGTTTGCACAATTTTTTTTAATTGTGAACCTGAGAGGTTGCCTATCTATTTATATATATAAAAATATATAAATTACAATAACATTGTTTTTATAATTTAGGCTATTTGTAGCATATTGTAGACTAGTGTATATAAGAAATTAAAAGTATTGATACAGCAAAAACTCCAGTGTTAAATTAACTCTCCTGTGAGTTTATATGGCTCCAGACTCAAGAGTGTAAAGTGTTAAAATATGAGTGTTAAATTAGCACTCAAGAGTGTTAAAGTTAATGAGATAAATAAGTGATTCATTTAGTAATGATTGACCATTATTGAAGACACCTGATGTTAACAAGCAGAATCACTGAAGGAGAAAATCTATTTTTAATATAGTCACCGTTATTGTGATCGGTGTTTGCTTTAGTTGGACACTTTCGCACGTATGATCACAGTGGTGTGACCAGTCTTGGCTGGTCCCTGAAGTGTACAATCACACCGGTGTGATCAACTGTTAATTTCAAACGTGCGTTGGCTGGCGCTGAGTCAGAGACGAATGCACTCAGTGCTTGTCATGCATCACAACTATTCAGTGTTTTCAACCACATAATGTTAATTTTAGGTTTCAGACATTTAAGAATCACATAAGTACTAAAAAACAATGAATTTGAGTTTCTAAATACACACTGATGTCTATGGAAGCGGCATTAATAATCCTTTATGTTATAAAAAGACGACATGTTTTATTCATATCAGATACACATTATGTACGTAGCTTTACATTTTACCCTATTCTTCTCCCAGTTCACCAGCCACTTACACTGTAAAAAAATAAAACATAGATTATATTTATATTTAATTAATTAAAATGAGGCAACAGATTACAAGCAATATTATTAATTAAATTTAACAAATTAAAATTGAGTAATAATTAATCAATTAATTCCTTAAATGTTACACTGTAAAAAATAAAACATAGATTTTATTTATATTTAATTAATAAAAATGAGGCAACAGATTACAAGCAATATTATTAATTAAATTTAACAAATTAGAATTGAGTAATAATTAATCAAATTAAATTCACTGTAAAAAAATAAAAAATAGATTTTATTTATATTTAATTAATAAAAATGAGGCAACAGATTACAAGCAATATTTATTAATTAAATTTAAACAAATTAGAATTGAGTAATAATTAATCAAATTAATTCCTTAAATGTTAACCATTTAAAATGAGTAAAATTGACAAAATATATGTTATTGCCAACATTGAAGACACCTGATGTTAACAAGCAGAATCACTGAAGGAGAAAACCATAATTAAAGTCACCATTATGGAGATCAGTGTGTGTTTTAGTTGGGCTCTTCACCCTTAAATTATTAACTTTAAGTTTTGTTTGGCTGCTGTACATGAGTTATAACAGCCAGATGAACAAACGGTGATCTGATGGTGTTGGTTGTGTTTTAACATAATCATTATTTCACAATCATTTGACCTGTACTCAAATGGAGCACAATTTGTGACTTAAGTTAACTTTATTAACTATAGAAGTACTGGCCTTGTACACCATATTATTTTTAACTTTTACAATGTAATTCAAATAATTTCTAAAAGTTTCTCTTGTACAATAAACAAACATACAGACATCATGAATCTGCCTGTGAATCTCAACAATGGTGACATTTATAAAGCATGTTGCAGTGCATTCTGGGTTGCACCAATCAAAACTCATTCATGGCTCCCATCATGCATTGCTGCATGAATAAATAATGAGCTTATGATCAGAGGTTGTCACCATTGCTGAGATTCATACGCTAAATCATGATGTCTGTGTGTGCCTAAAAAAAAAACACACATATATTTTGTATAATTATTGATTTGATCATTTGGATTTCATTGAAAAGGCTATTCATATTATGCAGCTAGAATTAATAAAATAAATCTAACTCATAAATTGGACTCTACATGAGATCAGTGATCTTGATCAGAGTCAATGATTTTGAAATTGTGAAACACAACCAACACCATCAGATCAACGTTTATATTTGTTCTTCTGGCTGTTATAACTCATGTACAGCAGCCAAACAAAACTTAAAGTTATTAATTTAAGGGTCAAGAGCCCAACTAAAACACACACTCATCTCCATAATGGTGACTTTAATTATGGTTTTCCTCCTTCAGTGATTCTGCTTGTTAACATCAGGTGTCTTCAATGTTAGCAATAACATATATTTTGTAAATTTTACTCATTTTAAATGGTTAACATTTAAGGAATTAATTTGATTAATTATTACTCAATTCTAATTTGTTAAATTTAATTAATAATATTGCTTGTAATCTGTTGCCTCATTTTAATTAATTAAATATAAATAAAATCTATGTTTTATTTTTTACAGTGTACTTTAATGTATTTCGTAAGAAGTGGATGAATTGACGTGTTGTAAATCCAACAGATCCTATTCTTTGAACTGTGGCACAAACTAACATGGCGCCGCCCATCAAGCGCATACAGCTCAACTAACGCGATCGTTATAAAAGTGTTTATATAACAAAACACATCCACATGAACATAATTGACAATCGGAATATCAGTGTTTCATACTATAGAAAAATAAATGTGTGAATATTTTTAATAAAAAAGGAAAAATTACATAAAAGCAGATCATCATTAATTCAGCGCTGTATTGTGGTTGCGCTGTGTCGCGTGACAAGCAATGATGCGTCACCATGGAAACAATTAAGTGAAAGATTCAAAATAACGGTCGCCTTGAAAAACTCACGCTGGGGGTCAGTTAGAATATTTTTTAACCTACGTCTGAAAGGGTTAATCTAATAACATAAGATTTTATTCGGCTGCTGTACCTGGAGTTATAACAGACAGATGAACAAAGAGAAAAGGTGATCAGGTGATGTTGGTTATGTTTTGACCTAAATTACAAAACTGATTTAGAAAGTTAGCTTTACCTTGTAGATTATATAAATCATGTGATTCTATAGCAAATTATTTTTAGCATTTTTAATATAATCCAAAATATTTCTTAAAAGTTGTTTTGATTTAAAAAGTAATTTTGCTTAGACACACTGACATCAAGAATCCAGCCTGTGAATCTCAGCAATAGGGGATTATCACACTTCCGGGTTTCATGGGCGGGATTTTTCAACTTTGTGCATGTCCACTTCCGGCGCAGTTCAACAATGGCTGAAACAAAGACTAGATGTCACTGCTCTGTTCCACTTTGTCAATCAAACAAACAACGCCAACCTTATATAAGTTTCCATAGATTCCCGACTGAACTGAGTCTAAGGAAGATGTGGATTAAAGCGGTTCGCCGGGATGAAGGGCCAAACTTTAAAATAAAAACAAGGTAGCATGTATGTTTGTATAAATATATAATGCAGAGGTGGGGATGCAGTAAATAAACTTAGGGTCGTCCATTATGGGTTCGCCAGAGTGATTAGTGATTCACCGGAAGTGGCAGTGCACAAAGATCACTGAATGCGGAAGTATACGTATCAGCGTGATAATCCGGTGACAATAATAAAGCATGTTGCATTGCATTCTGGGTACCACCAATCAAAACTTATTCATGGGCTCCCATCATGCATTGCGGTATGAATAAATTATGAACTGAAGTGTCTTAGTATTTTAATTTTCCTAATTGAATATTCTGTTTATCACCATTGTTGAGATGCTATGCTGCAGCAATGCTGTTGTCATCAATATACATCTACGTCAGAGATCATCTGATTAGAGGTTATTATTTGTTAAAGATTATCTGATTATTTCCATAATGGTAGATTAAAATTTTAATTTTCTCCTTCAGTGATTCTGCTTGTTAACATCATGTGTCTTCAATAATGGTCGATCATCACTCAATTAATAACTTAATAATTCAGCCGTGATTTAATTCGCTGTAAATCTATTACATATTTCGTCAGTAAAGTTATCTACTGTGCTGCTGTATTTTTTACAGGAATTCTCTTGTAACCACAGCTGCCAGCGTTTTTCCTGTAGAAACAACAGAGTTTTTTTTACAGTGCAGCTGGGTTGCCAGTAAATGGCTGTTTTTCTACAGTTTTATGCCGTAAATTAATTTACAGTTGATTGGCATAAAATAATTTAATTTGACACAATTAACCCTTAACCCTGCAAAAATCTTCTTGTGTGTCCACACTACAGGGTGTTGGAGTAACACTGAAGCAGTGTTGAAGTTAATTATATAATTCAGTGATTAATTAACTGATGATTGAGCATTAGTGATGAACACCTGATGTTAACAAGCAGAATTCACTGAAGGACAGAGGAACAACAAGAAGATAAAAAAGCGAAACACAAGAACTACAACTGACTTCAGCTTCAGAAGACATTAAATCTCTGAAGATCTCAGATAAAACAACTCCAAAAAATAGCTTTACCAGCTTCACTTATTTCTAACCAGATTGACTTTATTTTATTTCATACGTCTACACAAATTCCTATTGAGAATTAACAGGTTTAGATGTTGTTTCATATGTCGCTTCCATTGTGGAGATCAGTATTTGCTTCAGTTGGTCCCTTTACCCTTGACTTTAACATTAGTGTTTCTAAAACATATTTATTATTTATTATGGTACCCAACATGCACTGCAGCATGAAATATATGCTTGTCACCATTGTCGATTTTCAGTAATTATTCTTTCAGCTTTTTTGCTGCAGCAAATATATATATTTTCTTGAAACAGCAGGCAGTGGAACGCTATTATTCAAAAGTCAATGGGTCAAGAGCCCAACTAAAGCAAACACTGATCACCATCATGGTAACATCAATTGAAAATAAAGTGACATCAAAACCTCTGCCACCTTTAATAAGAACTTATATAGACCTCTGACAGAAATAAAGTAACTCTGGTTAGTAATAATTATTCTTGTTCCTTCTTGTACTGGCAACACTGTTGACAGTAGTTTACTGTGTTTTTATTTATTTTTTGGTTCACCATTGTGCTGAAGAGTAGAGCCTGTGCTTCAGTCCAGGAGGAGATCTACAAACATGAGAAGTATATTCCTGCACAACGGGAGTGGCTGCAGTTTCAGGACCCCAGGTTTAGGACCGCAGTTTTAGGAACCCTAGTTTATTGTGACAGCGCCACCAACAGAACTGGATTACCAAAAACACAAATTTAACCCCTTTCGCGGCAAAGATAAAAGATCACATTGTTGATCACAACAGATTGTTGTTCAACATTCATTACTCGTTAAAACATCACACTCTTACTTATTTTATCTGGACAAACTGAGCATCCATTAGAAAGATTTAAGACTCGATAGTGTTTATGATAAAACTCAAACAGCGAACACAGAGAGATCTGGGTCTCCTCTTCCTGATTTGCGTCAGTAATGTACGCAAGTCTCATTCGCTGTACAGCTGTCAATCATCTCACGTTCAACGTGACAATAATCCTGCCCTTCTGCATGACGCGGTCCTGTATCCGTGATAACAAAGCTAAGACACATCTCTTCACCTGAAACAAGAAGCTAATAAATGCACGATTTCGAGTATATGTGGTTTGTGTGTGATTTTTCGTGCAATTTTGGGTATTTTCATATGAATTAAGAATGTTTACATATTGCCAAGCAAGGTGTAGCCATTAGCTGCATATAAATTGCTTTATTATACCATATTTCAACATCTTTTTATGACTTAAAACCATTTTAAAACCGCGACCCGGAATATGGTACAAATATCCTATCTTACTCGATGGTGGTTTAAAGTGAGCTTTAAGTAAAAGTTTAATATTAATCTTTTAAATTGTGTCGTGTAGCTTGATGCTACTTGCTCTAATCCACCAGGAGTTATTCTATTCCATAATCTTATTTGTTAAAATATATATATATTTTCTAATGAGACTTAGGATCAAGGTGGATCTTGATGTACAAACTAAACCACCTGGATCCTAGAACTGCGGTCCTGAAACAGCAGCCGCCGCTATATCATCCAGTTCGGTAGGTGGCGCTGTCACAAAAAAACTAGGGTCCTAAAACTGCGGTCCTAAAACTGGGTCCTAAAACTGCAGCCTCCGGTTGTGCAGGAATATACTACTGACAAACATAGTAAATATATTGCAAGTTGCTTTATGCCACACGTGGTGGTTAAATTTGCCATTTAACTATATATTTGCTGGTCTAATAGAAATCTCTTTATAAAAAAAATATATATTATGATCTCAAATGAACTAAGTTCACGGTAATAATTTGATCACATTATTAGTGTTTTAAAAATATTAGTTAATAAATATAAACGACAGTTGGTCAATTTATGCCGGTCAGTTTCTGCAAATGAAACTTTACTTTTAATTAGTGCATGGTAATTTTACAGTAACATACTGTATATTACAGTAAATAACTGTACAAGGTCTATCAGTGTACCTTATATATCAGATGATCCAATTCAAGCCAGTCAATATCATCAGTAGTGGTTTCATTACTGTAATCTATATCGATGAGATCCCACTCTCCCTGGCTCTGAAAGAGCTCCTTTGACTTCAAGGTTTTAAAGTTTGAATTCTCAAATGTATCAATTAAAATCTCCTGATCTGTGGGAACAGAATTTTTATTTTATTATTTTACATTGAAGTCAAATAGTTTAGAGAATAAACCATGTTATATTTATGCAATGACAATAAAAAGGAAATTTAAATGTAATTTGATATTCAGATGTACTTGAATATGCTGTAGACTGAAGAGTTATATTGCAGATTTGGGTGTCGAAAGGAAACCTGTAGAGATCCATCTTGCAGGCCGTGGTCAGAGATAAAACATCAGATGAGATTGTGGTGCCATTGTAGTCCAACAGCACATTTGGAGACTCCTTTGTTCCAAACTCTGTCTTGATGCTAAATGAATAAAATATTAATTAACAATGATTATTAAAGACGTTTATTTAAGACAGCAGTTATTCAAAACAAAAGTAACTTGCAGACTTCTGGTTATCATGTTATGTCAGGGGTGTCTAATCCTGATCCTGGAGCACCACTGTCCTGCAGAGTTTAACTACAGGTCTGAGTAAAACACTCCAGAACCAGCTGATCAAGAGCTGTATCTCATTTCAAAAGCACACTCCAGAGGCCGCATTTGTCAAGCAGAAACTGCCTCTTTAAAAAAGAGTAAGTAGGACACACTAGTAGTGATAAGATTCACCTTCTGTCAAAAATGATTGATGGGTTTGACAGATGCCCCTCCCCCCTGCCCTTGGGTTGACCTTGACCTGCCCTTGACCAGACCTTGCCCTAGCGTTGACCTTGCCCTGGCGGTGACCTTGTGTGTGTAATTGAATAATAGGATAATATGATTATGACCTCAGTGAGTATAATGGTATTGATTTTTTAACTTTGACATGCAGGAAGCTTGTGAGGGTTATTTTTCATTAAAAACAAATCTGACATGCAGGAAGTCATCCACATTCCAGAGTGAAGAGATGATTGAACAGTGGAAGTGAGAAAAAATGGGATTTTCTAATAAAGTTGAAAAACATTCTGTTCTTTTAAAGTATATGAATGAAATGCTTATAAAATAAAATGTATAATATAAAATAAACATCTTCTGTAAAAAAAAAAAGATTTCTGCAAAATCTTAAAAGTTTAAATTATCTTTTGAAAAAATATGTTTTTAATTAAATTCAATGAATTAATAAAAACAAATATTCTATCGATGGTCTGTGGAAAAACTTTACCTGAACTTAAAGTATATTTTATTTATCACGGTGCATGTAAAGAACTTCGAAATTTGGGGGTCTCACAAATGTTCAATAATTCCTAGTATCTGTGAGAAAATCACCACATATGCCTATCTTTAGAGAGAGAGCAACAATGAAGACATTTAGAATTAGAAAAAGACATTCAGACCGACCCCCATTGATAAGGTCCTTCCGATCACCAGCACATCGTCAGAGAAATAGGATACTTGACAGTAATGTTAGCTTCAGGATATAGGGTGACAGAGCAGATGAGCCTCTGTGCATCATGTAATGTTAGTCTGCTAACTCCTTTCCAGAGCCAAAGTTTTGTTCATACTAAATTTATTTCAAAGCATAATCGTAAAAGTTAAAATAAGATCTTTTAAAATGAAAGATTGTTTATATTAAATCTTTATATGTTAATACATTCGTATAATCTATTTATCTTTTAGAAGATTACTGTAATTATTTTGTTTAACGGTGACCTAAGTATAATTTTATTAAAACAGAGAAAAAGCCACTTGTGATCAGTATTGAATGTTTGTAATTGACATTTTATAGTCGATTACGCCGTTTACATCTCGTTTCTTTTTGGTTTTGTACAGTTTGCAAAAACTTTAGCCAGGCGTGGTGAAACATAGGAATTTATGAAAAACATGAACAAATATAGCATAAAGATAATTAAATGACAGTCCTTCTACATGAGAGTGTTTAGAAACTAAACAAATCAAATTTCTCCTAGAACATCTTTCTGCTCTGTCTTCGAAACATCGACATGAAAGACAAGTATTGCTGTTTTTCTGTTAACTATTACACTTCAAACTCGGCTAACTATTACACTTAAAGATGTGCATTGTCACTAAACAACAGTTAAGCTAATGAATTACAGTTGATAAGTGGTATTTTTACGTAAAAGGTGGAATGATTCATTTTTTATTCTGCACTGTAAAACTAACTCATTTCATTTGAGGAAACTGATTACCTCAATTCAATTAAAGGTGGGGTATGTGATTCTCTTTTTTGTCCATTTTTTCAAAATCACTTGAAATCCTATTTCTAACCCACTTACAGCCACTGAGTTAGAAGCACTGAAATGAAAATTAAGCAATTTAATCATCTGTGGAACGGGCAGGACTCGAAAAACTCCAGCCAATCATTTCCAGACCACCTAGAATCATTGGACAGTAAGTTCGTCAATCAAACGGTCGTACCATCCCCCCCTCCCCCTCGCGCGCGTGACCCCTTCGTGCGCATACTCAAAGCTCATGACCCAGTCACAGTAAGTGCAAGTCGCCCCGGTACATCTGAGTTTTTCGCTCGTGCATGATCGTGCGTCCATGTTCTTCGAATGGGTGGAGTCAGGGCCAGGGTTGGAGGAAAGAAGTTAGGACCATTTGAGTTGTGTATTTTCAAAATCTGCCGGCCGTTTTTCAAATCCAATACCCTACCTTTAAAGGAACCGTATGTAAGATTGTGGCCAAAACTGGTACTGCAATCACTTTCAAATTACTGTAGAGCGGTGTATCCCCTCCCCCTCAACTTCACTTTTAAATGACAATATCCTGGCCAGACTACTGTTGTCAGTGATACAAGTATTTGAAATGAACATGATTTCTTAATGTCTACTGACATATCAGGGCCATTTTATGATTAATTGAAATACATTTCTTACATACAGCTCCTTTAAATTTATGAAAAAACAATAGTTATGAGTACTCTGAACTTATTTTAATCGAGTCCACTAAAACAATGATATTTATTAATACACAATTAAACTTTACACTGCATTTATACTTTATATAGCTGAAACTTCACTATGTTGAGTAAAAACAGTGAAATGCCAAACTTTAAATGAACTCAGAGCACTTGCAGTTCCTGCTAGCTCACAATATCACATGTCCACACCGATACTCTTACACCAGAGTTTTAGGCATCTGTCTTTTAGGCCTGATCCAGAAAACAGACGTTGTGTTTTATGTCTTAATAATTTTTCTTCTTTTTATGAAAACATGTGGTACTAAGCAGTTCCCTATCAAGGGAACGAAACGCTGCGTTTACGCAATGGGAACACTTCCAAGTGTCTCGTCATGAAGCACATGTATAATCAGTCCAATGAATGAGCGGGACGTCAGGTGACGTCATAGACCAGGAACTATAAATCACCCCTGAACGCAGAGCGTGACAGCTTCTGTTTCTTCAGCGAAGCGCTCTCTGTGTGAATCGGTCTGATTCTGTCTGTCTTATTTATTGTTGTCTGTCAAGTTGCAATATATATTTTATGGCAAAAAAAGAGCAAACAAGCGTTGTGTTGTTCCCTGCCCACGTTATTTTACGAGCGGGGACACACACACATCAGCTTGTTTGGGAGTGGAGCATGTTAACAGTCAGTTCTCGAGGGGACTGCCTGTGAGCATTGCTAGAAGCTGTCCGTGAGGACGCTCTGCTCCCGCCGGCCGTTCTTCGAGGATGACGGTTCGGTTCGCGTTCCTCGAGGCGCGGGTCCCGCTGTTGCCGAGGCGCGGCGGGGACTCGTTTCGTGGGGTTCGCAAACGGATCTGACAGCGGGGGTTGAGACGGGCGCGCCCTATCTCGGCTCTCATCTGCCAGATCCAGTGGCTTTTCTCGGGGAGAAGCACGCGCTGCGTTTCTCCTCCCCGCGATGAGACACTCATGCTGCGATTTCCAGTTCCGAGGAACTGGTATCGTTTATGTTTTGTTAAGAAAGAGAGAACAAAACAATAAAGAATATATATATATATATATATAATAAGGCAGATGTTTATGAGTTTCTATAATAAATAAGTTTGCTCATAACTCTGTTGAATAAAGAGGAGCTTATAAAAGGAGGTTTTATCTAGTGCTGTTGCTAAGTTAAATATTTACTGGCCAGACAACATTATGAGAGTGAGAATATAATAATAAAAAATCTGAGAGTGAGAATATAATGAATATATATAAACTCTATATCTCAGCCTCCTCGTCGGGGATTGCCGTTTTTTTCCCCCCCTATCTGCACACTGAGGTGTCGAGATCGTGGAATAAACCGGTTTCTATTTATGTGTTTTAAATCCCCAAACTTCTACTATAGTAATGTTATGGGTATTTAGTATCATGGTATGACAGAGCCTCGGGTTAAAGAGACGCTTGCAAGCTATCTCTCTCCTGAGTCGGCGTCATTATAACCCCGACGCTACCCACCAGCCATCATAAATAATAGATCAATATTATTAAGCAGCGCTGGTTGGTAAAGTATATATATATATATATATATATATATATATATTATATATAAGGGCATAGATGAATGTGAGGATGTCAGCGCTGACGCTATTCCAGAATTACGTCGCGCAACAGACAAACTATACCGGGGAGGGACGGTTTCGAGAAATCGTTTTCCTCTGCGTCCTCTGGAGGGCGACTCTCTGAGGAGGGTTGCAGCGCTGCCAGTTCGGTTGTTTCCTGCTGGTGGCCACGGAGTGATATATATTAAGTTTTCTGATGTAAAGAAAAATAATATAAAACATGTCTGTTCTTCTAAACTCAGCGTTTTCAAATAAACGAAGGAATAAACTATTCAGCGGCGTTCCAGAGGTTTCTTCCTCACCAATCTAATGTTCCTGAGACTGCTGGGAAGCAGTTTCAACCTACTAAAGCTCCTCGCAGCATAAAGTGCTGCAAAAAGAAAGAAAATAAGCCTGACGCCGAGGCTGCAGGCTTCTGAGGATGGTCCCCTCCGGGGTAGGACGGTTTTGAGAAATTGTTTCTCCTCGGCGCCCTCTGGGGTGCAACTCTCTGAGGAGGGTCGCAGCGCTGCCAGTTCGGTTGTTCCCTGCCGGTCCTCCGTTCAGGGCACCGAGGTGTCAGCGTCCCCAAACGATCCTCCGAGGAGGGTCGTAGAGCGGTCAGTTCGGGTTCCCTGCCGGTTCGCCGTTTCAGGGTACCGAGGTGCCTGCTTTTTCCAACGATCCTCCGAGGAGGGTCGTTGGAACTAGGAGTTAGAGGTAGGCAAGATCTGAGGACTGTCGTTATCTCTAATAAAACTCGGACAAGAAGTCCTGACGCTGAGGCTATCAGGCTTCTGAAGGTTCCTCCGGGGCAGGGACGGTTTTGAGAAATCGTTTCTCCTCGGCAACCTCTGGAGTGCGACTCTTTGAGGAGGGTCGCAGCGCTGCCAGTTCGGTTGTTTCCTGCCGGTTCGCCGCTTCAGGGCACCGAAGTGACTGTTTCAACCAAATCCAGAGGCCAGTCTCCAGAGTCTGGTGCCCTTAGCAGAATTTCTGGCAGCGTGGTTACTACTGCCCACATATTTCTCAGTGGGTCCTGCTCACTATAGAAGGGTTTCAGAATTCAGTTCGGTTCTCGTCCGCCCAGATTTCTAGGGGTCCTCCCCACAGTGGTGGACCTCGAGCAGGCTCTGGTTATGGAGCAGGAAGTGCTGACACTTCTGCAAAAGGAGCTATAGAAGGGGTTCCTCCTCCCAGCAGACAGTCAGGGTTTTTCAGCCGTTACTTCATTGTTCCGAAAGAGGATGAAGGGTTGCGTCCTATTCTAGATCTGCGTCAATTAAACGGCAGGTTTCAGAATCTCAAGTTCAAAGTATGCTTAGGCTAATATGATTGTGCACAGATTCAGTCCGAGGACCGGTTTGTCACAATAGACTTGAAGGACGCTTACTTATCTATCCATCCTCATCACAGGAGGTTCCTGAGGTTTGCTTTCAGGGGCGAAGCATACCAGTATCGGGTTCTTCCATTCGGCCTATTTTTATCACCCCGCATCTTTACAATATGCGTGGATGCAGCTCTGACTCCTCTGAGACTCCAGGGCATTCACGTATTATATTATATCGACGGTTGGTTGATCCTAGCTCAATCTGAGCATATGGCAGTTCGGCATCGATATGTCGTCCTGTTTTATTTAAGATGTTGGGGTTGCGACTCAACACCAAGAAGAGTGTGCTCCTCCCAGCTCAGAGGACCACTTTTCTAGGTATGCTATAACGATTCGCCGTAAATGGTGTAAAACTAGGCCAGTCACTCACTGTGAAGCAGTTACAGACTGTTGGGTCTCATGGCAGCTGCGTCCAACATAATTACTTTTGGCCTTCTGTACATGAGACCCCTGCAGTGGTGGCTCAGGACCAAGGGGTTTTTCTCCGAGGGGAAATCCGTTTTCACATTATCAAGGTCACGCGGCTATGCCTACGTGCCTCGGTCATGTGGAAGAACCTTGGTTCCTCGCCCAGGCCCAGTGTTGGGGGCTTCTTGTCGACGCATAATGATATCGACAGATGTTTCCCTCACAAGTGGGGGGTGATCATGAGTGGTCACTTGGCGAAGGGTCTTTGGCAGGACCATCTTCCTTTTTGCACATAATTGGCTAGAAGTGATGGCTGGTATTCCGATTATCTCAATACTTCCTGTCAGACCCGAGAGGTCACCATGTGCCTGTCCTTTCGGACAACACACTGATGGTCTCGTATATCAGAGCAGATATCCTGTTGAGGCAGGGGCTGAGGCCCGGGGAATGGACACTTCACCCCGAGGTGGTGGAGCTCCTTTGGGAGAACCTCGGTAAACTCAGTCTACCTTTTTGCATCGTTTATACTACGCATTGCCCTTTGTGGTTCTCCCTGATGCATCCAGCTCCGCTTGGACTGGATACGATGTACTAGGTGTGGTTGAGGCTACACCTGTACGCATTTCCCGATATCTTTGCTCCCGGGAGTTCTGGAGAGGGTTTGCCGGGTAGGGGCTCATCTATTATTAGTAGCCCCATTCCGGCTGGCCCGAGAGTGTTTCTCGGACCTACTGTCCCTTCTGGATGGCTCTCCCATGGAGATTCCGTTCAGGAGGGACTTAGCGTCCCAATCAGGGACACAATATTTCACCCTCTTCCGGAGTTATGGATACTGTGGGCTCGGCCTCTGAGGGGGCCCAGCTCATAGATTCAGGTCTCTCGACCGAGGTCGTGGAGACCATACTCCAGTCTAGAGCTCCCTCCACGAGAATACTGAATATGCATTGAAATAGAAACTGTTCTCTGCCTGGTGCGGAGAACACCTTCTGAATCTTGTTATCTGCCCTGATGGTACAATACTTGATTTCTGCAATTAATGTTTCTTTGCTGGGTTATCTCTGAGGAGAGATCCTTAATTTCGTTTTCTCCGTGGTACATGAGGCTGAGGCCTGCACATACTTGGATTTACACCTGGTAGGGTGATAGTCTTTCTTCACCCCAGGCCGGGTTGTATTCCTAGGTCCCTTCTAAAATTGCGGGTCATTTGTGCTGCAGGCCTTCTGTCCTCCACCTAATACCCCAGATCAGGAAAAACTTAATCTGTTATGCCCTTTCCGGGCTTTGGATGCTTATGTCCACAGAGCTGCCCCTGTGGCGTATATAAGAGCAATTATTTGTTTGCTTTGGGTTAACTAGTTAGGTTGCCCTGCATCTAAACGGATAATGAGCAAGCGAGTAGTTGAGGCTATCTCACTTGCTTATGAAGCGGCCGGACAGCCTTCACCTTGGCTGTCCGGGCCCATTCTACGAGGAGTATGGCTGCCTCTATGGCTCTAATTTCGGGAGTTTCCCTTCACGACATTTGTGATGCGGCAGGCTGGCCCTCGCCGCATACATTTGTCAAATTTTATGACTTAGACCTCTCCACTCCTGGGGCTAGGTTGCTTGCTTCTAGTGTGCGCAAGGTCTTCACACAGAACGGGCACTTGTCATTATGGCGTAGTGGGTATGGGTTCCCATTGCGTAAACGCAGCGGGAGTTCCCTTGATAGGGAACGTCTCTGGTTACGTATGTAACCTTAGTTCCCTGAGAGGGAACGAAACGCTGCGTTCGCCTGCCATACTTCCTGCATGCCCTGATCGACTTGCTTCAGGCTTTTCAGAAGCTGTCACGCTCTGCGTTCAGGGGTGATTTATAGTTCCTGGTCTATGACGTCACCTGACGTCCCGCTCATTCATTGGACTGATTATACATGGGCTTCATGACGAGACACTTGGAAGTGTTCCCATTGCGTAAACGCAGCGTTTCGTTCCCTCTCAGGGAACTAAGGTTACATACGTAACCAGAGACGTTTTTGGCCTCATCAGCAGAATGCCGAAATGTTTTCGTAAATTTCAATTGTTAGATAAATGACTATTATCAAACTATCAACAGTTATATGTGAAACGAGATCAGTCGCATTAGAGTTGGATTCTTGTTTATATTGAAGATTGTTATTGAAGCGCATGTTTAACAGCGTGTTCTTGGCGTCAACAAAGTTCACACAAGTCACAAAGTTTACCGACATACCGACTCTGAAACAAGACCAAATATTAGCATGTAACATTTTGGACACCTTTGTTTTTATGTATACACCGCGTTCCAAATTATTATGCAACTTAAATTTTACACTGATTTTCATAAATAGTCGATGCATATGACAGGCAGTATAATTTTCAAGTCACCAACTGTTAGTCTATAAGTCGAATTTCATTGAACAAACCACCCAACGAAAACAGTATTTTTTAAAAAATAAAAAACTCTAAATGCACTGTTCCAAATTATTATGCACAACAGAGTTTGAAAACATTTTATAGGTAGTAAATAACTGAAAATGGTAATTTTGTTGAATTTGCAGCATTAGGAGGATATTTACTACATCAAAAGCCATTTCAATCAAACACATCTTAACAGGGCAAGTTACATGTTAACATAGGACCCCTTCTTTGATATCACATTCACAACTCTTGCATCCATTGAACTTGTGAGTTTAAGGAGAGTTTCTGCTTGAATTTATTTGCAGGATGTCAGAATAGCCTCCCAGAGCTGCTGTTTTGATGCGAACTGCCTCCACCCCTCATAGATCTTTTGCTTGAGGATGCTCCAAATGTCAATAGGGTTGAGGTCAGGGGAGGATGGGGCCACACCATGAGTTTCTCTCATTTTATGCCCATAGCAGCCAATGACACAGAGGTATTCTTTGCAGTATGAAATGGTGCATTGTCATGCATGAAGATGATTTTGCAACGGAAGGCACGGTTCTTCTTTTTGTACCATGGAAGAAAGTGGTCAGTCAGAAACTACTTTGCCAAGGTCATTTTCACAGCTTCAGGGACCCTAAAGGGGCCTGCCAGGTCTCTCCCTATGATTCCGACCCAAAACATGACTCCGCCACCTCCTTGCTGACGTCACAGCCTTATTGGGACATGGTGGCCATCCACCAACCATCCACTACTCCATCCATCTGGACCATCCAGGGTTGCACGGCACTCATCAGTAAACAAGACTGTTTGAAAATTAGTCTTCATGTATTTCTGGGCCCACTGCAACCGTTTCTGCTAGAGAGCATTGGTTAGGGGTGGCCAAATAGTATGTTTAGGCACAACTGCCCGCCTCTGGAGGATCCTACACCTTGAAGTTTGCGGGACTGCAGAGGCACCAGCAGCTTCAAATACCTGTTTGCTGCTTTGTAATGGCATTTTAGCAGCTGCTCTCTTAATCTGATGAATTTGTCTGGCAGTAACCTTCCTTATTATGCCTTTATCAGCACGAACCCTTCCGTGGTCTGAATCAGCCACAAATCTCTTCATAGTACGTTGATCACGCTTAAGTTTTCGTGAAATATCGAATGTTTTCATACCTTGTCCAAGGCATTGCACTATTTGACGCTTTTCCGCAGCAGAGAGATCATTTTTCTTTCCCATATTGCTTGAAACCTGTGGCCTGCTTAATAATGTGGAACATCCTTCTTAAGTATTTTTCTTTTATTTGGGCTTATCTGGCAAACTAATTATCACAGGTGTCTGAGATTGATTTCAGTGATCCAAAGAGCCCAGAGACACAATACAATCCATGAGTTTGATTGAAAAACAAAATATTTAATGTTTATGACACTTAATTCCAATTTGCATAATAATTTGGAACGCGGTGTATTTGATTTTGTTTGCATTTCTCTGAAACACACTGTTTTGAAATTGTTTACCAATTTTTAACATCACCATTCTCAGTCTATTGCAGTATATTGATGTAGTAGAGTGTCCCCCCTTTCCTGCGGTGTACTTTTTTTTAGGATCGAGGCCGATTTGTAGATTGTACACACAAAAAATCAGAGAATTGTTCAAAAATTTTGTAAATTTCCCATTCATTTCCTATGGGTCGGTCATTTTTGACCGAAGACCACAAGTGTGACTATTTTTTTCACGACCACTTAGCATACTCGGATCATGACCTCAATTTTTTTTTGTATTCACATACATAATGCCATAAAAGTCACCAAGTTTCATAACATTCCGATGAAGCTGTGATTTTTAAAAATTCAAAACAGAAAATATTTCAGTCAGAAACGGCCGAGGACCGTCTGAGGGTTACCATTCTCAGTCTATTGCAACACTTTGCCTTACACTTTGAAAAACAATGTTTTCCTAGAATGTCGTCAGCTGCTAGAAATGTCTTGCGTACGTCCATCTCACACCAATCGTAGGTGTTGCCAGCACCGCCTAATCTACACCTAAAGAAAACATTTACAAGAGTTGCGAATGCGTTTGTATGTCGAAATGTATATTATTTAATTAAAAATGCCACGAAACAAAAACAAGAAAACATCTTTCAAGTGAACCTCAAATCTGTGCGTACAACAAAACACAGTGCATCCGTGTACATTTACAACTACATTTAGCCGTGATGCTAGCAAGCTCTTGGTTTTCTCTGCATCTCTTTGCTTGTATACAACACTTGATATGCATTAAACCACGGTATTCAGTCATTTAAATAGTATATTATCCTAGTTTATTACTATAATTATATTGCCATTGCATTGCTACTTCTTCAAATCTCTAAAAAAGGTAAGATGATTTTAAAAAAATTGTTTACTAAAAAAATTACTAAAATAATTGGTACAGTAGATTTTTAGTAAGATGTTTATTTTATATTATATGTTTTATTTTATAAGCATTTCATTTATATACTTTAAAAGAACAGAATGTTTTTCAACTTTATTAGAAAACCAATTTTTCTCACTTCCACTGTTCAATCACCCCTGCACTCTGGAATGTGGATGACTTCCTGCATGTCAGATTTGTTTTTAATGAATTTGGAATTTGGAGGATCTGTTTTTAATGAATTACAGGAATTTGGAGGATGCTTATCCTTTGTTCGCTAAAGATATCCCACAATTATTTGCGTCGCTATGAACATCAACAGCATTCTCACATTTTTTCACCATAATAAATGTGCCTAATAAACGTACTCGGTTACTAACGTAACCTCGGTTCTCTCTAGAGAGAGGAATGAGTACTGCGTTGTCGTAGCAACGCATTGGGGAAAATCCTTTTCCACGAGAATACTGAAGCAAAAAATTATCCTTAATTTTGTATCAATGTAAAACGCATTGCCACAGCATACAGACCTAGGTGAGACAGCTCGCGCGCCTATAGGCTGCTGTGCGGCAAATGCTTAAGCCAATCGAGCGAGCCCTTGAGTGACGTCACACCCAATGAGGGCACTTCGCGCCCTCCAGCGTCACGTCCCTCCGAAACGGGCGTGGCTTAGGGCTATATATTTCGCTCAAAGGCTTATGAACTCTGATTTTTAAAGCGAAACAACCAGAGCGCATGCACGGCAAGAAACGCAGTACTCGTTCCTCTCTCTAGAGAGAACCGAGGTTACGTTAGTAACCGAGTACGTTCTCTTACGAGAGATACTCTCGTACTGCGTTGTCGTAGCAACGCATTGGGGAACACCCTGTAAGACGCCGTGTATGCAGTGATCCGACACCATAGACCCAGACACTGAGCTGGGGTTCAAATAGTACATAATCACCTGTAGGACTCACAGAGAATCCCCGAAAGAGGTGGGTTCTAACCACCATCTCTCACAAAATTGACTGCACGTAGCAGTTCAGCACAATAATGCCATAAATTGACGACTGAAATCTCAGTCTAAACAAATACGGTTAATTAAACCGATAATATCCTGGCCTGTAAGGCGGGCACCTCGAGGTTATAAAACCTGATAAATGTAGACGGTGAGGCCCAGCCTGCCGCCATACAAATATCCTGTAAGGCAATCCCACTCGACCAGGCCCACGAAGAAGCCATACTTCTCGTGGAGTGCGCTCCAACACCCAAAGGACACTGAATGCCTTTGGATGCGTACGCTAGAGCTATAGCGTCCACTATCTATCTGGATAGGCTCTGCTTCGACGTGGCCAATCCCTTGAGACGCCCACTAAACGAAACGAAAAGCTGCTCTGTCTGTCTAAAAGCAGACGAGCGCGACACGTAAGCTCTCAATGCCCTTACCGGGCAGAGAAAATTCTCGTCCATACTTTCCCCAATGACCGGAAGGGCAGACAGGGTAATGACCTGCGCCCTAAACGGTGTGTTTAGGGATTTTGGAACGTAAACCATGCTTAGGTTTGAGCAAACGGTCGTACCATCTCTGGAGTCATTAGGCCCAAAGTCCATGCACGATGCGCTCACTGAGAGCGCGTGTAAGTCCCCAAACGCGCTTCACTGAAGCGAGAGCCAGGAGAAACACCGTCTTGAGCGACAGGTGTTTCATATCAATCTCCTGAAGAGGCTCAAAAGGAGGACCCTTCATGGCGTCCAGCACCGTGGAAAGGTCCCAAATGGGAACTGTGGGGATTAAGTCTCTTAGCTCCTTTAAGGAACCGAATGACTAAATCGTTCCTTCCTATGGACTGGCCATGCGCGGTTTCAGAAAAAGCCGCTATAGCTGCCACATATACTTTGAGGGTGGAAGGGGATCTCCCCTTATCCAACAGCTCTTGTAAGAAAGAAAAAACCTCTGTCACTCCGCAGTCTGGGGGTGACACGCCGCGAGACGTGCACCAGCCAGTAAAAAACAGACCATTTAGACGCATAGAGCCGTCGCGTAGACGGAGCTCTAGCCTGTGTGATCGTGTTTAACACTCCCTGTGGGAGGTCAGCGGATAACCGTTGATGGCCCACACGTGAAGGGACCATAGTTCCGGGTGAGGATGCCAAATCGAACCATTTGCTTGAGAAAGGAGATCCCTCCTCAGGGGCACTGGCCACGGGACGGTGCTGGCTAACTGCATCACAGCAGTGAGCGTTCTCTGGAGACGCGAACAGGTCTACTTCCGCTCTGCCGAATTTCTTCCACAACAGTTGTACTGTGTGTGGGTGTAACGACAGTACATGTTCCTGGACAGTACATCTGGTCCAACATTCAGGTGCCCCGGCATGTGCGCCGCCCTTAGTGAAAGGAGGTTGCAGCGCGCCCATACCAGGAGGCGTTTGGTCAACCTGTATAATGGCAGGGACCTGAGGCTGCCCTGGCGATTTATGTTGGACACTACTGACATGTTGTCTGAACGTATCAGTACATGGCAGCCCACAATTAGGGGACGAAAGCGCGTGAGCGCTTTGCTCACTGCTAACATCTCGAGGCAGTTTATGTGGAAGAGCTTCTCCCGCTCTGACCATAGGCCAAACACCGGTCTGCCCTCGAGCAGCGCTCCCCATCCTGCGTTGGATGCGTCCGTAGACACCACCCTCAGACTCGAGGAAGTCCCCAGGCTTACACCTGAAAGGTACCAGTCTTTCGACTTCCAAGGTTTCAGAGCTGCAACGCAAGCTTGATTGACCTTGAGGCGAAGCCGACCGGTGGCCCATGCTTTGCAGGGCACCCTCCCCTTGAGCCAGATCTGCAGTGGGCGCATGCGCAGCAGGCCCAGCTGGCGTGCTGATGATGCTGAGGCCATCAGACCTAGCATCTTTTGAAAGCTCTTTAAAGGGAGTACAGTGCCGCAGCGGAATGAGCTGACTGTGCGCTGGATGCAGCTGGATGCTTCTTTTCTCAGAAGTTTCTGAATTTCGGCTCGAAGTAGGTGTGCTACATTCGATTCTACCGAAGTCTCGACGCGCGCCGCGTGGCGGCGAGGGCGTCGGCGAAACTGTAGCAAATAGCCTTCTTTTATGATGTTTATCACCCATTTTGAGACCCCGGGAAGCTTCTCCCATGCATGCGCACGTGTAGCTAGGGGCTGAGTGGAAAGCGCGCTCTGATCGACTCGCGATACAGCGGCTTTCGTGAGCTGTGACAGAAATGTCTCGCTCGCAACATCTGAGGCCGGGGCCGTGCTGATGACAGCGGGCAGAATGTCCGCGCTCGACCCCTCGACAGCGTTTAGGCGGGAGAGCTGGACGGGACAGCTGGACGGGCTCCGTAGGAACCCGCGATGCTTGTGTGGGAACGCGGGCACCGGGGACCGGGCACGTTTACCACCTTTATAGCATCGCTCGCCGGAGCGGAGCGCCTGCACGCAGGTTTCGTTTTTACAGAAACCGTGCGATGAGCAGGAGGGAGCATTAGTGGTCACTGGGTAGTGGGCACGTGTGCTACTTTTTAACGCGCAATCGAACTGGGTCGATTTTATGTGCGCGGGCCCTGTCTGTGGGGCCGTGTTTGTGTGTAGGGATGGGCACATTACAATGGGCAGTCTTACTACACATGAAACACCATCGGCCGTGGCCGGGACACCAGAAAATGCCCGCTTTAAAGGATTTATCTGGGTAGCCGTGAAAACGGCTGTTGTGTGCAGGCAAGCGGGCAATGAGACAGGTTTGTTGGCTGCAATAATCGCTGGAACAGTCACTTTGCTGGGGACTGGACGAGCGGCAAACTTCGTTGAGGGTCCGGCCGCAGCGAGACTTGAACACCGACGTTTTCCTAGCAGTGCTAGGATGACTTCGGGGGGCTCAGGCTCACGCTAACTTTGGTCGCGGGCCACGAGGTGCGGGGCGGCGACTGGAAGAGCGAGAGCGCGGTCTCGAGCTCTGCGTCTGGCGGCGTTGAGATGAGGAGCTGGGCGGCGGCCTGGGCTGTGCACTCTGAGCAGACGGTTTCGCACGGCCTGCTGCAGAGTTGGAGCGCTTCGGCAGGAAGTGCTTCATCGCCTGGGTCGCCTTCTGTACCTCAGCATACCTGTCGGTGAAATCCTTCACCGATGTCCCGAAGAGGGGCAGTAGGGGAGAGCGGGGCGTCGAGGAACGCTGTCCGTTCCGCCTCTGACATGTCTGAGAGCGTGAGCCAGAGATGTCTCTCAGACACGGTGAGCGCCGCCATACTCCGTCCGATGGCTTGGGTGTCCAGCGGAGGGCGGGCATAAGTGGGCCGCGATAGGCTCTTCGACCGGCGGGAGGGAAAGGTAGCCTCTGTTTTTAGCATCGTCGACCTCGGAGAATGCCAGTGAAACAGAGGACCTCGTCCTCGTGGAAAACGGGGAATTCCGAGCTTTCGCGACCTCCTCGTGAAGCTCAGGAAGGAAGGGGGCGGGCTTGGAAGCAGGTGCTGACTTTTCCCCGGGCAGAAAATAGCCATCCAACCGGTTGTGGGCGGGCTGCTCGGGCGAAACCCACTCAAGGCCAAGGCTCACCGGTTGGATGGCTATTTTCTCGGCGCTTTTTACGGCGCGGCACTACAGCGGAAAACACGGGCTCCTGGAACGACGTCAAGCGAGTCCGCAGAGTCGCTAATGGCAGAAGTTCACAGTGATGGCAGCCGCCATCCACAAGAGCGATAGCCGCGTGTTGCTCACCCAGGCAGGAAACGCAGATGATGTGGCGGTCCCCGTCGCTGAGTGTAGCTCGGCATGAGCTGCAGGCAGGCTTCTTGAAAAAGACGCTACTCTTTTAGATACAAAAAGTGTGAGTCGCGCCGGCGAACTCACACACACTCAATACAGAAAATGCAAGAGAAAGAATATAAGCGTCGGAACGTGCAGCTGGAAGGCGAAGAAGGCGGCGTGCCAGCAGCTTCACGTCTCTCCCGCTGAAGTGCTCACTCGACGGCGCAGCTTCCAACTCGGATCAGCGATGAGGTGTCTTCGCTGAAGGATTAAAAATCAGAGTTCATAAGCCTTTGAGTGAAATATATAGCCCTAAGCCACGCCCGTTTCGGCGGGACGTGACGCAGGAGGGCGCGAAGTGCCCTCATTGGGTGTGACGTCACTCAAGGGCTCGCTCGATTGGCTTAAGCATTTGCCGCACAGCAGCCAATAGGCGCGCGAGCTGTCTTGCCTAGGTCTGTATGCTGTGGCAATGCGTTTTACATTGATACAAAATTAAGGATAATTTTTTGCTTCAGTATTCTCATGGAAAAGGATTTTCCCCAATGTGTTGCTACGACAACGCAGTACGAGAGTATCTCTCGTAAGAGAACACTCAGTTTCAACAGTCAGATAAAAACTAATGTTAAAGAGTCAAGGGTCAAGAGCCCAACTAAAGCAAACACTCACCCCGTTTACATGTAGCATTGTATTCCGATTATAACAGTTTAAAAGTCCAATCAGAATGAAAATGCTCCATGTCAATGACCCATCAATTCACAAACAAATGGGAGTTTTATCAGAAAACTATCAGAAAGAAATCACTGGAAACAGCGTGATCGCAAAACAAACACGATAAAAGCGACCGTTTGCTGGCATTTTTGTTGTTTCATTTAAAACCCAAGAATCAATGTTTTACCACAGGTTTACAATAAAAAGTGATATTGATCATAATGAATTAATGTTTGAATTAATGTCATAATTAATTAATGAATTAAAGTTTACCGGTTTACCATCTATTTAAAAAAAGAAAGAGAACAGACTAGTTACAGGACATTTACATTACATTTAGAAAGAATGATAATTTCTACACATTTGCAGAGGTGGGTATTCCAGGGGCCAAGAGTAAAAGACCTGCCATATGTTTTTTCCACCCATAAACTCAGTCAGCTGATTTCACTAATTAGTTGTATCTCCTGTCTGAATTAGCAAATCCAGGTGATTGTAACAAAATACTGAGGAGGACTTTTACTTTCTGAACCTGGACTTTACACCTCTGCATAGCAATGCCACATGTCAGCCAAGAGCAAAGAAATAAACAGAGAACTGGACCTTATCGTAGCCAAAAAATCTGTGTATATTAAATATGGAGTCATTTCAGCCACAGCCTTATATGAAATCAACTGAAGATAAAAGAAGACATTACATCTGTGAAGATCTCAGCAGAGGAGGATTAAACAACTCCACAAACAGCATTACCAGCTTCACTTATTAACCCTCTAGGGTCGGCAATTACGCCGGCGTGATCTGCTCGCTTTTTTTCTTATCAGTGCAAAAGAGATACATCATTCGATCCAGTTAAGTTTCTATTTTTTTGTGTATACTCACAACAAAAACAAAGTGTTGTGTCTTTCGCCAAATAAAGAAAAATAAACATGATGCGAGTTCTGCCTTCTCTCTGTCAGGGAAGTCCATTCTGAAACGCGTCCGAAAATGAACTGTAACTCAGCGAATACTTGTCACTCAGGAACGAGAGATTTGTCTTTATGAAGCTAGAATTCTCTTCTTTTAAATGTACCAATTTAGGTAACACTTTATAATAACTGCACGCTATTAATCATTAGTTAAGCATTAGTAAACAGTTAATTCATCATTTATAAAGCATTCATAGACATTAATAAGCAGTTTATAAATACAGCTACAAATGCTTTATTCTTGATTTATAAGCATATCTATTTCTAATTTCTAAATGAAGTATAGCATTATTTACAAACCAGTTATTTAGGAATTGTCAGTGATTCATAAGATCACTTAGAAAGTGTAAGTAAATGTAGTAAATTCATGTAGTTATAAAGCATTTAGTAGTGGCGAGTTAACTATTTTGTGAGCTCATCTAAAGTGAGGACTATTCATGGCTTGTAAAGCATTTACAAAGGAGATTTAAAGGCTCATTTGTCTTCTAAACAGAAAAAATAAACAAACACAACACAGTAATACAGAACATAGAAATATTAACAGCCTTTAAATCTCCTTTGTAAATGCTTTACAAGTCATAACTAGTCCTCACTTTAGATGAGCTCACAACAATAGTTAACTGACCACTACTAAATGCTTTATAACTACCTGAATTAACCATGAATTACAGTAGAAATTCATGTTAATAAAGCATTTATTAACACACTAAGTAACTATTAATATACGCCTGAATAATAAGATGTATGAATGTACATTTAAATAGTTTATTAATCATTTACTTATACTTTCTAAGTAATATTATGAACCACTGACAACTCTTAAATAACTG
>JARPMJ010003818.1:7500-20000 GCA_033366665.1 Phoxinus dragarum
GTATCAAGGTCTGTCACATCATTATTTTGATGACCAGTATTATTATAGTTAATTAAAAAACAATTAAAAATGTCTTTACTCAAAATAGAAAATAGTTAAATAAAATATTGAAAACTTTTTTTTATTTCGGCTATTTGCCAAATAATTATTTTTTCATTTAGTTTAACTTGATTTACTAAAATAACTAAAACTGAAATGGAAACTATATAGATATTTAATAAATAAATAAAAACTAATAAAAATGACAAAACCACTATATGGGAATCTGTTTATAATTTTTTTTTTATACAGTTATACACTGATCATTACATCAACTTAATATTGTGTTTAATCTGATATCTAGTTGATTTTTTTTAGTAACTTAATGATATTGTCTTGATAATTAAAAATTGGGCACTCGTTTTCTAGTTCATGTTTTGGATAAAAAAAGGGCATGTTGAAATGAGGTGTCATTGTGTGTGTTTAGTGAAGGAAAGACCTAAAGCTGTTATGATTGACAGGTTGGTTATGTTGAAGGTTTTGTGCTGAAAACTAGAGATTGATTTCTAAGTGAAATACATCAGATTAATTGTTTAAAATGAGTTAAACAACTTAATTTTTGTGAGTAATCAACAAAAAATTACTTTAATTCTACAAATTATTGTTAAAAACTAAAACTCAAAGTAGTTTGTTGGTTAAACATAATTTTATAATAAGTTGTTATAACTCAGGAAAATTTATGTAAACTGTTTTTTTGTTTTTTTGGTTCAATCTAGAACTCTGGGGATCTTGGCTCATTTCCTCCTGTTTTGTGTATAAGGACTTTTATTGTGTTAGTTTCCTCAAACTCAAAGTAGTTTGTTGGTTAAGCATTTTTGTTAGAGCCAAAACATAATTTTTAATGTTAGTAAAGATTAGTAAAGATTCAGTGGGGTTCAATCTAGAACTCTAGGGTTCTTGACTCATTTTCCCCCTGTTTTGTGGTTAAGGACTTTTATTGTGTTTTATGCCCGTAGTTCCTGTGTCTGTTTGTAGTTCTTCTGTTGACTGGTTCTGCTGGTTTCCATCTTGTCAGCTTCTGTGTGTATAAATGTTTGTCAGCCGCTGTCTTTGCATGGTTTGTCACGTTCATGTTTGAGTTCTTCCTCTCCTATGAGGATTACCTTTTTCTTTCTTTAATAAATACAGTTTGCAGTTAAATACACTACAGCTGCGTCGTCATTGAACAGCTTCTATAAGCAAAGATTATAACATTTACTTTTTAAAACTATTTAAATTTAGTTTCTATTGACAAAGTATGTTCATACGAGATGTGGGATACAATGATTCTGCATTTGAAGCCTTTAAAGTTCACATAGTTCCTTGTCTTCTGCACTCTAAGATAAAAAGGTACAAAAGCCGTCACTGGAATCCTTTCCATAGGTTCACTTTTGTACCTAAAGAGCATATTAGTCCCTCAAAGACACACTCGAAGAAATCTTGGGTTATTTTTTCTACCCAAATCCTGTGTTGAGTCTTTTGGGTCATTTTGGGGTTATTTTCTCAGGAAGTTTCTATGTAACCCAGCTGCTGGGTCAGACGTAACAACCCAGTGTTCTGGTAGTTTTTGTGTAACACTTGAATTACTTCTAAATGTTTCATTTTTACTTCTAATATTGTCAAACAAGCTTAAATGTGTGCAATATCTATTCAAAACTACGCTATACAGTAAAATATGATTAAAAATAAATTAAATAGACATTTTAAAATACACAAAAATTATCATCCTTATTTTTTAAGGATTTAAGTTAACCCCTTATATTGCCCACAGTCATTACATATTTAAAACAGTAATATCCTATACTAAACCTAAACTAATCTTGACAAACTATATCATTTGAAAGCTTACAATCTCTGGATTACATATTTGGTGACTTATCTTTAAAATAAATGACAGAGGAGCCGTAATTTATCAATTTGCAGCAAGAATATGTTCATACTCCTGAGGCGTGTTCAGACCTTTATTTTGAAATATTGATGAACATGAAAAATCATGAAAGAATGATAGAAACCTCAGTTTGTTTTCATGCCAAGAGTTCAAAAGATAGCATCCGTTCAATTCTTTTAGGAAAAAAGCTCTGAAAATGTTTTAAATATAAAGAAATAATAATAATTCAGCATTAGTGATGTGTCCAGCGAGCTATAATGCACATACGGGATCTTCTGTGTTTCTTAGAGGTTGAATTCATTTCAAAATCTGCCAAACTTCCAACACTACTTCTGAATAGGATGTGTACTTCATAATTGGTATGAAAATTGTAATAATAATGGTTCAGACTCAAACCACATATGGAGATGGAGGCGCCCTTATATGTGCAGTGATGTCCACTAGTGGAGAAGTGTGGTACTGCGCCCAACACTACATCTCACTGAACGCTCATTCAAGAGATATCAACCTAACATTTCAAACACACACTTGTTCAGATTTCTGGCTTTGAAAATGAATCAACCCATTATGCTGGGTTCAATAAACAACCCAATTTGCTTGGTAAAATTAACCCAACATGTCCTATATTACCCAGGCCCTTGGGTTGTTTTTAACCCGAGTGTTTGTAAAGTGTTGGTTTGACATTAGATCGTTTGTAAAGGGTTCTGTGCCGGGTGGGAGTGTGAGATGTCTCTCCCGTTCTGTTCTCTGAAACACACGATCGAGTGAATGTCAGCGGATCTGCTGTCTCTTCATCTGATATCTGTTAACTTGTTAAAGCTGGCGAGTGTGTGTGTTTGTGTGTGTTGTTTAATCTCATCTCCATGTCAGTGACTTCAGCTTCAGGCCGAGAGCCAATAAACTCACCCTGTCTTTCTCTAAACTCTACAGCAAGGTCACGCTTGTTAACATCCACTATAATCACAGATAATGCGTTTACTTATTTTAGGTCATGAGAATTTCATTGTTAAAATCAAATGTTGTATCTGTTAATAGTATTTAATTGACGTGAACTAACAAATTTCTTCTTAGCAATTTTTGGTTTTCCCATTTAAAATTATTTTAAAAATCTTAAATCAATATGCATTTACTTGAGAAGCAAAATGACTGAAGATATTAGTGAAAAATGCATCAAAAGAATGAGTTTGGTGTTTAAAAACCCTTATCAAGCGCCCCCCCTTTTTTTTAATAGACGTGAAAATGCACATTTCAAACTTAAATGTTTGTAATTCAAGAATGCTTTGGAATATAGATGTAAGATTGATCTTGTTGTAAAGAAGACATTTTGGCAGATTTTTGTAGACGTGAAATAAACTAAGAAAGTTAAACAGAAAAAAAGTATAGAACTATAGAAGTTTGAGTTTATCAAAATGTACAACGTTAAAAAATAAATTATTCATATTTTTTATAAAATATATATTTTCAAAACCTGAGGGACTCTAAAAATGCACAAAAAAAAATCAAAGGCAAAAATCTGAACAAGTTGTGTTTCAAATGTTAGGTTGATATCTCTTGAATGAGCGTTCAGTGAGATGTAGTTTGGGCGCAGTACCACACTTCTCCCACTAGTGGACATCACTGCACATATAAGGGGGCCCTCCATCTCCATATGTGGTTTGAGTCTGAACCATTATTATTACAATTTTCATACAATTTATGCAGTACACATCCTATTCAGAAGTAGTGTTGGAAGTTTGGCAGATTTTGAAATGAACTCAACCTCTAAGAAACACAGAAGATCCCGTATGTGCATTATAGCTCGCTGACACATCACTAATGCTGAATCTATTATTATTTCTTTATATTTAAAACATTTCAGGAGCTTTTTTTCTAAAATAATTGAATGGATGCTATCTTTTGGAACTCTTGGCATGAAAACAAACTGAGGTTTCTACCATTCTTTCATGATTTTTCATGTTCATCAATATTTCAAAATAAAGGTCTGAACACGCCTCAGGAGTATGAACATATTCTTGCTGCACACTGATAAATTACGGCTCCTCTGTCATTTATTTTGAACATCAGTCACCAAATATGTAATCTAGAGATTGTAAGCTTTCAAATGATATATAGTTTGTCAAGATTAGTTTAGGTTTAGTATAGGATATAACTGTTTTAAATATGTAATTGCCAATATAAAGGGTTAAAACAAGAACAAATATCCCAATGGAGTCAGAAATATAATCTAGTTTCCACTTTGAATTAAGTTTATATTTCTGACTCCATTGTCAGATATTTGTTCTTGTTTTAACACAACTCATTTTTTCATTAGACAAGTCTTAATATCTTCAGTAATTTTGCTTCTTCTCCAGTAAATGTCTCTTGATTTAAGAATATTTATATATTTGTGCTGGAAAACGAGACAGAAAAGGAAGAACAGTGTAATGTTGTTTACAAAGATTCATAAATATTGCTGATTATTTGTTAATGTTAGTTAATGAATTAACCAATGTCATAACTATTGTAAAGTGTTTCCCTGAACTTACATTAAGTCTAAAAAGTGTTTTGTTTGTTGGTTTAATCTCATGTAACCGATATAGAAAGCCTAACAGAGCTTTAATATTGCGTTCCTATATTGTTCATCACTTCATAAGTCATAGAAGCGATTAATAATGCATGAATGTAAATGTTAGTCTTACTGCACATTTTAACACAATATAAGTAGATATTTTTAAATGAAGAAAAGACCAAAAATGATATTACTGCAGTAAATGTATTTAATGTAAAAGTAAATGTTCTGGATCCCCGGCAATGTTTTCGTTGTTAATCCTCATCTGGATTTTATTATTCCTGAAAAATGCTAGTTAATATTATTGCATTTGAATAAAACTTACTTACTTTGCTCAGAAATATAACTTCCCAAAAGATTGATAATTTTTCTGAGTTTATTTTTATTTTTTATACCTCATTACAAAAAGTACCCTCCTACATTAACTGCTTATTAATATCCCATAATGCTGCTTTAATTATAAGAAAATTTTAATTAGTTAATTTCTTATTCATATTTTTTCTTCGTCACACAAACTTTAAACGGTCGGCTCTTTATTTTAAGGTGTCATTGTTACAGTGTAATTATATATTTAAGTTCTGAGTAATAATAATTAACTACTTACTATAGGGTTAGGGTACACTCTAAAAAATGCTGGGTTGTTTTAACCCAATTTTGGGGTCAAATATGGACAAACCCAAACGTTGGATAAAAAATGCAATTCAAAAATGTAACCCAATGGCTGGGTTTGTCCATATTTGACCCAAAAGTGGGTTAAAACAACCCAGCATTTTTTAGAGTGAAGCATTAGGGTTTGGTTGAGGGTTAGTTGCATGTAATTATGCATAATTTACTGTTACTATGGTAACTACATGTACACTCTAAAAAATGCTGGGTTGTTTCAACCCAGTTTTGGGTCAAATATGGACAAACCCAGCCGTTGGGTTAAAATGTAATGTAAAAATGTAACCCAACGGCTGGGTTTGTCCATATTTGACCCAAAATTGGGTTGAAACAACCCAGCATTTTTTAGAGTGTAACAAGGACACTTTAAAATAGTGTTACCGATCTTTTTTCTGATTTTAGTTTTTTTTTTTAAACCTCGTCTACAAAAAATGACCTGCTTACAAAAATATAAGATCTCTCATAATGCTTTTTATCATCAAATATTGCACTCGATCTTTTTATCGGCTTGTTTTCTTTCCATTAGCACAGGTTTGGTACTGATAACTTATAGCTCATGCTTCTCAGTTTCTGAGTGAAAGAAGTTCCCCTCAAAAACACACAGCACAGTTCAAAGGTTAATGAAGACATCATATGAGCTTACATCACATGTTTGTGTTTAACATGATCAATGCCGGCTCAGAAAACATCCATCCAGCAAAGTTTATTTTAAAACAATGAGTCAGCGCGCCGCCTGTGCAGCTGCGACTGATGTCTTAAGCAGCATTAGTGTCTTATATCACAACTACACACAGCGAGACTGAAATAGAGCTCGCGCCGGCGGCTAAGGCCTCGAGATCAGGGCGAATCACGGCCAGAAGACATGCGGTGTCACACTCGTGTCCGGATCTGTATCACACCCAGATTTTCCAGATACATTTGGCCTTGTGTAAAAGGGCAAGAAAACGAGCAGGTGTTAATGTGCTGCAATGTGACTGAACAATAGATCCGGCCGAGAGCCATCGCCGGACAGCCGCTCATGTCCAGACTCTTCTCAGCGGCAGCAGAGGTGGACAAATACACACTTCCTTACTGGAGTAAAAGTACAGACACTACTGGTCAAATAGTACTCCGTTACTAGTAAAAGTTGTAAAGACCGGTGTTTAATTAAAGGGTTAGTTCCACCCAAAATTGAAAATATTGTCATTAATGACTCACCCTCATGTCGTTCTAAGCCCGTAAGACCTCCGTTCGTCTTCGGAACACAGTTTAAGATATTTTAGATTTAGTCCGAGAGCTTTCTGTCCCTCCATTGAAAATGTGTGTACGGTATACTGTCCAAGTCCATAAAGGTAATAAAGACATCATCACAGTAGTCCATGTGACATTAGTGGGTTAGTTAGAAGTTTTTGAAGCATCGAAAATACTTTTTGGTCCAAAAATAACACAAAATAAGACTTTATTCAGCATTGTATTCTCTCCGGGTCTGTTGTCAATCCTTCACAGTTATGCTGATGGCGTAAGACGCTGATGACGTGTCATCTGGTGCGCCCGAGCTTCATTTATAGACTGAGGGAGACGCACGCTATATTCAAGCTATTCTACATTGTTTGCGTGGATATCATTTTTTTAATAGTGCGTAAATGTGCATGTCGCGGATGAGGACACTTTTACAGCGTGCGTTTCCCTCAGTCTATAAATGAAGCTCGGGCGCACCAGATGACACGTCATCAGCGTCTTACGCCATCAGCATAACTGTGAAGGATTGACAACAGACCCGGGAGAGAATACAATGCTGAATAAAGTCTTATTTTTGTGTTATTTTTGGACCAAAAAGTATTTTCGATGCTTCAAAAACTTCTAACTAACCCACTGATGTCACATGGACTACTGTGATGATGTCTTTATTACCTTTATGGACATGGACAGTATACCGTACACACATTTTCAATGGAGGGACAGAAAGCTCTCGGACCTAAATCTAAAATATCTTAAACTGTGGTTCCGAAGATGAACGGAGGTCTTACGGGCTTAGAACGACATGAGGGTGAGTCATGACATTATTTTCATTTTTGGGTGAACTAACCCTTTAAGTAAAAGTACAGAAGTACTCATTTTTAAAAGTACTTAAGTATAAAAGTAAATGTCAATGCATTGTTTTATTATTGTTGCATGTAATACGTCACAGTAAGTTATGCTCCTGAATCTCTGCCTGCCGACCCTCATATCAATATAACATTTATTTCTAGAACAGTTCCAGTCGTGGGATTGAATAAGTCACTCAATAACGTCCACAATGGCTTCGGACACACAAATGGCTGTTCCCAGTTTTTTGGCTTTCAGTATGAACATGTTAGTCTTACTGTTATCTATGAGCTAGTGCGCTCCCAAACCAATGACAAAAGTCACATTTAGAAGACCAAACCCAACGTTGAAAATTAAAATCATGTTGATGTCAGAATCCAATGTCAGATTGACGTTAATCTCCAACGTTGCACAGACGTTGTATTGTGGTTGAAAATCGGTTGACGTCAGAAACCAACATCAGTCGAGTTCTGACCAACCAGACTTTCATTTCCGAAACAAATCATCCCTGACGTTACTACTCTCTACTCGAGGACCTTGACAGAAATGTAGTGGAGTAAAAAGTACGATATTTGTTTTTCAAATGTAGTGAAGTTAAAGTAAAAGTGACTGAATGACAATGACTGAACAATAGATCCGACCGAGAGCCGTCGCTGGACAGCCGGTCATGTGCCAGACTCTTCTCAGCGGCAGGGAGCGCTCTCTCTCCGCGGCGGTGAACACATGTAACAATAATCGACGTTTGTTATAGTCTTTAAAGGGGTGGTTAATGCCCCTTTTTACAAGATGTCTGTGTGTGTGTGAAGTTTTAGCAATATACAATATAATGGACGTCAATGGGCCCCAACCGGGTCAAGGTCCAGATGACAGTGTCAGCGCCGCTTCAACGGGCTTTAAACGACACCAGACGATGAATACGGGTCTTATCTAGCGAAACCATCGTCATTTCAAACATAAATAAACAAGTGTAAGTTTTATAAGCACAAGCGCTCGCCTTGCTCTGTTCTGTGATGCGCGTTCGTGACGTCACGTAATACACAGTTACGCTGAAAAGGTCACGCTTCTGTGAAAAGTAAAACATTTCTGTCCTGACGAAAATATTCTTTTAGGCTTTTTAATATTCCCAACACCAGGATACGCACACGAGATGGGCATTTAACCGATAAATGACACAAAGACACTTGAATATGTGTGTATGGTCCTCCTTCCGCACATCTGTAAACACTGACTCGTCAAGCGTGACCTTTACAGCGTAACTGCGTATCACGTGACGTCACGAACGCGACCATTATATGGAGAAATGTGTTCATCAAAAACCTTCATTTCTTTTCCACTGAAGAAAGAAAGACATGGACATCTTGATGACATCGGGGTGAGGAAACTATCAGCAAAAGTTTTTTTAAAGGTGAACTAATCCTTTAATACTCACGCGGCGCTCCGTCTGATATCCAGCTGTGCGTGTGGGTTCGGGTGTGTGCGCTCAGAAAACCATATTTCAGAAGTTTAGATGATATGACTTTAAAACACACGCAGATAATAATCTTTCATGATAATGAAGAGCTGTACTGTCACCTGAGCGCGATATTATATAGATGATAATCAAAACTAAACAGATGTTTACTTTTTGGCAGAGTATCCGCGGCATATACAGGCTCCCGCCCTCTTCTGGAAAGGGGGCGGAGCAGCAGCTCATTTGCATTTAAAGATACATACACGAAAACAGCTTTTCCTTCCACTCAAAAATGGCAATTTACAACATGGTATAATAAATAATCTGTGGGGTATTTTGAGCTGAAACTTCACACACACACACACACACACACACACACACACACACACCACACACACACATTCTCCTGAGACTTATATTATAACTTGTTTAAAGGGGCATAATAGGAGCGCTTTAAACCCCTTTAAACACCTTATTAATATGGATGAAATTTCGATCAGATTGAAAAAATGAAGCATGCAAACACAATCTTATCAATCGGGTTAAAAAATATCTTGCGTGCAGTGCCATAATGCTTATGTTTACGGGCATTTTATCTCATAAGTGTTTATTTCTTTATGTCTCATGTCTTTAGGACTGGTCAATAAAGTGGGCGGGGCTTGTGTCTGTGGGGAGTTGATTGGATGGTTGTGGTTTGCTATTGGCTGATCTCATGTGAGTGACAGGTTGCCCCGCCCACATCATCAGAGAAGAGAAGAGATGCTGAAGAGGAACTTATTCTGATTCTGATTCAACATTATTAACACACTAATGATGCACCCATGAATAATTTAGAATAAACAATGCAATATTCCAAACCAAAAGGTCAGTTTTAATTTGATGGCGACTAGATGTGTGGACGGACAGATGTGAGCGATGTTCCTCTGAACACAAGTGTGGATGTGTCTGTCACTTGATGATTAGAGCGGCTTATTTTAGATGCAATGGTGCTTTACAACATATGCAAGATGTCCTTCCACCTTAAAAATACATTCTTTATGTAATGGATGCAGGCGGATATCAGGTGTGAACTCCAGAGTGTGTGTGTGTGTGTCAGGAACAGATATTCACGGTTGCTGAGATGTGAACATGACACTGTCATCAGGGGTTTGCAGTAATGAGTTCATTAGTGTTCACGGGTGTGTTTGTCCAGTGACCGTGTGGAGAGAAAAGGCCGGAGATCTGAAATAAACTCGAGGAGGAGGAGGAGTTTAGAAACGTCACTCACGCTTGAATAAAGACACACACACACACACTGTGTCGTGTGGACGATGAGCATCAGTGTTACTGTGCGCTACTGAACAGCTCAATATCAGGTCAGCATTCACTGCAGCTTGTTCTCTCCTCAGGAAACTGACCTTTGACCTCAGCAGATATTGTTCTCCTCCGCAGGACATGAGTTCTGCTCTCATTCATGACAAACTCTTCATCAAGACGTTCTGGGAGCAGAAGATCGTCAATCACAGTCACACGAGAGAAGTGGAGGAAGGGAGGATGAAGAAGAGCGCGCTCACGAAGTAAGTCACGCGCAGGTGTGATCACCGTGAGCTATTATTCAGGTATAAAGTGATATTTTCTTTATTTTAAAGCACAGTTGTGTTAAATATAGCCATTTATGCATATATTAAAAGCGCTGGACTAAATATTTTAATATATCCTGAATAAAAAAAAATATTTAAAAAACTCCAATATTCTATTGTATATTTTTTTCGTGCTGGGCAAAGATTAATTGCATCAAAAAAAAAGTTTGTGTTATATAATATATATGTGTGTACTGCGTATAATATTTTGGATATATAAATACACACACATGCATGTATTTAAGAAATATTTGCATCCATATTCTGTATATATATGTATACATAATGTATATTATAGCTATATAAAATATTTTTATATATCATAAAAATAGTTTTGTATATATATATATATATATATATATAAACTTAAAATATATACATGCATGTGTGTGTATTTATATATACAAAAATAATTATACACAATACACACACACATATTATATAAACACAAACTTTTTTTTTTAATGCGATTAATCGTTATATGTAACATTATTATTATTATACATCATGAAGCGAGTGTGAAGGGACATTCGGTGTGTGTTTCTGAGCTGATATTTAATATCCCGTGACAGAAGATGATCAGGGTAACATTAATTCAATAATCCATGACAGGTGTGCAAATACAATATTATAAACTCAGTTTCCCACATACAGTATATTGAGATAAAATTATTAAATATTCTTTTTGAGGTTAAAATAAAGGGAAAATTATTATTATATCTAGCATCTTACATGAAATCTATAAACTACAGTTCAAAAATGTAAGATTTTAATAAAGAAACGATTTTTATTCATCAAGGATGCATTAATATGACTAAAAGTGACATTTATAATGTTAATAAAGATTCTCTTTCAAGTAAATGCTGTTCTTTTGAACTTTCTATTCATCAAAGAATCTTGAAAAATAAAATGCATCAGTTTCCACTAAAATATGAACACTGATAATAATCATAAATGTTTATAATATTATAGTGATTTCTGAAGGATCATGTGACACTGAAGACTGGAGTAATGATGATAAACTCAGCTTTGATCACAGGAATAAATTACACTTTACTGTATATTCACATAGAGAACTGATGATTTACATTATAATAATATTTCATATTTTTAATGAAATCAGTGAGCAGAAGAGACTCTTTCCGAAATAAAGAGTTTTTGCTTGAAATAAACGCTGTTTTGTGCAGTGAGTTTCGGCTGTGAACATGTTAAAAGCATGAATACATGATCATATACATGATAAATGTGTTGTGTGTGTGTGTGTGTTTCAGACTGCGTGACGAGTGGATCACGAGACTGGAGACTCGCACGAAACATCTGAAGAACTTCGGTGACAACCGCGGGACAAATTCAACCGCCGCATGATGAAGAGATCACACTGATCCGATGCCACCAATAAACACACACACACACACACTCCTGACCTGTGTTCGATTCTCTTTATTTCACACTCACAAACGACAGATGGAAATATTCAGACTCTGAACAGGTGCGGTGAAGGACGTGAGTGTGTCGAAACACTGATCACACACACACACACACACACACACACACACCTGGACAAACTGACAGGCGTGCTGAAAGATACGAGTATTTCAAGCTCTGTCAGCGCTCGTTTAAACTCTATCCATCATCAGTGATAACAAGAAACTGTGTGTGGCTCCTGAAAGTAAAAGATCAAAAACTAAAATAATGATGTTTAAATCAAAGTCTGTCAGGTGTCCCATCAACCAAGAAACAAAATGGAGGCATTTTTCAAAAAACTCGTCATGATTAGTAATCGTCCTCGCGGCTGATCCTCTACTTCTTCTTCTTCTTCCCCTCTTCCCTCCGTCCCCGGCTGAGACCCGGCCTCGGCTCCTCCGCTCTTCTGCGTTCGGCTCTTGAGTTTCGGGATCATCTCGGCCGCATAAAACATCACGTCTTTCCCTGGAGGCAGAGAGGGTGATGTAATTTCCTCTCGCTATACACCACATTTACTGGCCAAACATCGTTTTCATGCCTCAATAACTAGTCTTTCTAATCTAGAAAACACCCAGATACACTTTTAAGTGCTTATCTTATGATTTGCGTCTGTCGATTTTTATCTTTAAAGGCGAGTTTGAGTAATTCATTTAGGCAGTTCTGGAAATATATGCTGTGTGTGTGTGTGTGTGAGAGAGAGACAGAGAGAAAGAGTGTGTGTGTGTGTGTGTGTGTGTGTGTGTGAGAGACAGAGAGAAAGAGTGTGTGTGTGTGTGTGTGTGTGAG
>JARPMJ010003818.1:35000-86162 GCA_033366665.1 Phoxinus dragarum
TAAAACCACTTCACATTTGTTCTTTGCAGATGAGAAAATGTGCGGCAGAAGATCTGTGTGTGTGTTGATCTGTGTGTTCTGCTTCTGTTGTAAGTAATCTTCTACATGTGTGTATCTCTGATAGTGTTGGATTTAGTCAAGTTAGCGTTATTTCTACAGCGCTTTAGGTTACTCTTTATTTTAAGGTGTCATTGTTACAGTGTAATTATATATTTATGTACTGAGTAATAATAATTAACAGCATTAGGGTTAGGATAGGATTAGGGTTTGGTTTAGGGTAAATTGCATGTAATTATGCATAATTTACTGTTATTACTATGGTAAGAACAGGACACTGTAAAATAAAGTGTTACCGCAATTTATACAGTACAGATTGTTTTAAAGCAGAATAACAAAATCAATTTTGCACTGCAATAACATTCTTAAATCAAGATACATTTACTTGAGAAGCAAAATGACTGAAGAGAATAAGAAAAATTAATCAAAACTAAGTTGCTATATGCTTAATATCTAACAATGAGGTCAGAAAAATAATCGTTTTCCCTTTGATTTAAAATGTATTTTTCTGACCTCACTTCATTTAGAAAGCAAGACTTAATATCTTAAGTAATTTTTCTTCTCAGTATTCCTGAATTAAGAATGTTTAGATATTTAGAGTAAGAAAATATTTTTTTGCAGTGTGCAAACTTGCTGTAAAGCAGCTAAAAGAAGACAATGGTGTCATTAATTAGCTTAAATCAGTTCAGTGTTGATTCAGTTTTCTTCAATAACTTTGTAAAAGTGAATCAATTATGATTTACAGGTGCTTTGAAGAGAGAGCCTGTTTTCAGCATTCAAGGTAAAATTGTGTTGTTGACACGCATGTGCATTAAAAACATTCCAGTGCATGAAGTGTGTGAGTGCATGAGACTGTTTTCCAGAGCTCACGGTGACTGAGAAAGACCTGAAGGATTGTGGGAAGAATCTGTGTGTGATGTCCAGCGCTGACTGTCCCACAGAATCAGATGTTCTCACGGCAGCTCCTGGTGCGAGTGCTTTAGTGAGCCTATCCTCATATCTGCAGCTGGTTCCGTTTTTAATGTCCATCTTTGTCCTCTAGAGAGATTTGTGAACACGTCATGCCACTTTCTGTTGCCTGAGGAGTCCATCACCTGCAGGTGGATTCAGATGAACGACGTCCGAACGGAAACCATCAGCACCTTCATTTTCAGACGGTAACGCTTTCATTTCATCAGTATTGCATGCTTTAGTGTCAGATGCATCCGAAAGCTATCGAAGCTTGACTCCTCCATGGAATAAAAAATTAGAAAAGGTAATTGCACATTTTCATCTCACAATTTTGACTGTTTTCTTGCAGTTGCGAGTATTCTTATCACAATTCTGACATGTAAACTCGGAATTCCGACATATAAAGTCGCGAGTCTGAGAAACAAAGTCGCAAGTCTGAGAAACAAAGTCGCGAGTCTGAGAAACAAAGTCACAAGTCTGAGAAACAAAGTCGCAAGTCTGAGAAACAAAGTCACAAGTCTGAGAAACAAAGTCGCAAACAAAGTCGCAAACAAAGTCGCAAACAAAGTCGCAAACAAAGTCGCAAACAAAGTCGCAAGTCTGAGAAACAAAGTCGCAAGTCTGAGAAACAAAGTCGCAAGTCTGAGAAACAAAGTCGCAAGTCTGAGAAACAAAGTCGCAAGTCTGAGAAACAAAGTCACAAGTCTGAGAAACAAAGTCGCAAGTCTGAGAAACAAAGTCGCAATGCTGAGAAACAAAGTCGCAATGCTGAGAAACAAAGTCGCGAGTCTGAGAAACAAAGTCGCGAGTCTGAGAAACAAAGTCGCGAGTCTGAGAAACAAAGTCGCGAGTCTGAGAAACAAAGTCACAAGTCTGAGAAACAAAGTCGCAAGTCTGAGAAACAAAGTCGCAAGTCTGAGAAACAAAGTCGCGAGTCTGAGAAACAAAGTCACAAGTTTGAGAAACAAAGTCGCAAGTCTGAGAAACAAAGTCGCAAGTCTGAGAAACAAAGTCGCAAGTCTGAGAAACAAAGTCGCAAGTCTGAGAAACAAAGTCGCAAGTCTGAGAAACAAAGTCGCAAGTCTGAGAAACAAAGTCGCAAGTCTGAGAAACAAAGTCGCAATGCTGAGAAACAAAGTCGCAATGCTGAGAAACAAAGTCGCAAGTCTGAGAAACAAAGTCGCGAGTCTGAGAAACAAAGTCGCGAGTCTGTGAAACAAAGTCGCAAGTCTGAGAAACAAAGTCACAAGTCTGAGAAACAAAGTCGCGAGTCTGTGAAACAAAGTCGCAAGTCTGAGAAACAAAGTCACAAGTCTGAGAAACAAAGTCGCAAGTCTGAGAAACAAAGTCGCAAGTCTGAGAAACAAAGTCGCAAGTCTGAGAAACAAAGTCGCGAGTCTGAGAAACAAAGTCGCAAGTCTGAGAAACAAAGTCGCGAGTCTGAGTAACAATGTCACGAGTCTGTGAAACAAAGTCAAATCGGAATTGCGAGATAAAAAGGCGCTATTATTATTATTTATTTTTTAATCCCATGGCAGAAACAAGCTTCCATAGAAACCCCCATTAGACCAGCTGAAAATAAACGAATACGTCTTTATATGAACTGACATGCTAATATAGTTTTTGTTTTATAGAACTGACGTCTACTGTCCTTCCATCTTAAATTTATATTCACGTTTCAATTTAACCATCAAGTCAAAGAGCGGCCAGAAAGAGTGGTTCTCTGATGTCTATCCAGTGATCATTGAGGAAATCGGTAAGATAAAACGACAGCAAGGGTGTAGAAAGTACTGAGACATTGTACTGTAGTTAAAATACAGATACTGTCTCACAACTTTAAGTCACCGTGAAGTAAAGATGTGATGTGATGTGTTGAGATGTGATGTGATGTGTTGAGATGTGATGGGTTGAGATGTGATGGGTTGAGATGTGATGTGTTGAGATGTGATGTGATGTGTTGAGATGTGATGTGATGTGTTGAGATGTGATGTGATGTGTTGAGATGTGATGTGTTGAGATGTGATGTGATGTGATGTGTTGAGATGTGATGTGATGTGATGTGTTGAGATGTGATGTGATGTGTTGAGATGTGATGTGTTGAGATGTGATGTGTTGAGATGTGATGGGTTGAGATGTGATGTGTTGAGATGTGATGTGATGTGTTGAGATGTGATGGGTTGAGATGTGATGTGTTGAGATGTGATGGGTTGAGATGTGATGTGATGTGTTGAGATGTGATGTGTTGAGATGTGATGTGATGTGTTGAGATGTGATGTGTTGAGATGTGATGTGATGTGTTGAGATGTGATGTGTTGAGATGTGATGGGTTGAGATGTGATGTGTTGAGATGTGATGGGTTGAGATGTGATGGGTTGAGATGTGATGGGTTGAGATGTGATGGGTTGAGATGTGATGTTCTTGTGGTGTGATGTGATGGGTTGAGATGTGTTGAGTTGAGATGTGATGGGTTGAGATGTGTTGAGATGTATTGGGTTGAGATGTGATGGTTTGAGATGTGATGGTTTGAGATGTGATGGGTTGAGATGTGATGTGTTTGGTTGAGATGTGATGGTTTGAGATGTGATGGGTTGAGATGTGGATGTGTTTGGTTGAGATGTGATGTGTTGAGATGTGTTGAGATGTGATGGGTTGAGATGTGATGGGTTGAGATGTGATGTGATGTGATGTGATGTGTTGAGATGTGATGTGATGTGTTGAGATGTGATGTGTTGAGATGTGATGTGTTGAGATGTGATGTGTTGAGATGTGATGTGTTGAGATGTGATGTGTTGAGATGTGATGTGATGTGATGTGTTGAGATGTGATGTGTTGAGATGTGATGTGTTTGAGATGTGATGGTTTGAGATGTGATGGTTTGAGATGTGATGTGTTGAGAAGTGATGTGTTGTGTTGTGATGGTTTGAGATGTGATGGGTTGAGATGTGATGTTCTTGTGGTGTGATGTGATGGGTTGAGATGTGATGGGGATGGGTTGAGATGGGTTGAGATGTGATGTTCTTGTGGTGTGATGTGATGTGTTGAGATGTGATGGGTTGTGATGTGATGGGTTGAGAAGTGTTGTGTTGAGATGTGATGTGTTGAGATGTGTTGGTTTGAGATGTGATGGGTTGAGATGTGATGTTCTTGTGGTGTGATGTGATGGGTTGAGATGTGATGGTTGAGATGGGTTGAGATGTGATGTTCTTGTGGTGTGATGTGATGGGTTGAGATGTGATGGGTTGAGATGTGATGTGTTGAGATGTGATGTGATGTGATGTGTTGAGATGTATTGGGTTGAGATGTGATGTGATATGAAGTGTTGAGTTGTGATGGGTTGAGATGTATTGGGTTGAGATGTGATGGGTTGAGATGTGTTGAGATGTGATGTGTTGGGTTGAGATGTGATGGTTTGAGATGTGATGTGTTGAGATGTGATGGGTTGAGATGTGATGTGTTGAGATGTGTTGAGATGTATTGGGTTGAGATGTGTTGTGATATGAAGTGTTGAGATGTGATGGGTTGTGATGTGTTGAGATGTGATGTGTTGGGTTGAGATGTGATGTGTTGAGATGTGATGGGTTGAGATGTGATTGGGTTGAGATGTGATTGGTTGAGATGTGATGGTTGAGGTTGTGATGGGTTGAGGTGTGATGTGTTGGTGGGGGGTTGAGATGTGTTGGGTTGTGTGTGTGTTTGGTTGTGATGTGTTGTGTTGTGATGGGTGGGTGATGGGTGAGTGTTGGTTGAGATGTGGTGGGTTGGATGTATTGGGGGTTGTGGTGTGTGGGTGTGGATGTGATGGGTTGAGGTTGAGATGTGTTGGGTTGGGTGAGATGTGTTGGGTTGAGATGTGATTGGTTGAGATGTGATGGGTTGTGATGTATGGGTTGAGATGTGATGGGTTGTGGTATTGGGGTTGAGATGTGATGGGTTGAGATGTATTGGGTTGAGATGTGATGTGTTGAGATGTGATGGGTTGAGATGTGATGGGTTGAGATGTATTGGGTTGAGATGTGATGTGTTGAGATGTGATTGGTTGAGATGTGATGTGTTGAGATGTGGTGGGTTGAGATGTATTGGGTTGAGATGTGTTGTAATATGAATAGTTGAGATGTGATGGGTTGAGATGTGATGTGTTTGGTTGAGATGTGATTGGTTGAGATGTGATTGGTTGTGATGTGTGAGTTGTGTGGATGGGTTGAGATGTATTGGGTTGAGATGTGTTGTGTTGAGATGTGATGGTTGTGATATGAAGTGTTGAGATGTGATAGGTTGAGAGATGTATTGGGTTGAGATGTGATGGGTTGAGATGTGTTGAGATGTGATTGTGTTTGGTTGAGATGTGATGGTTTGAGATGTGATGGTGTGAGATGTGATGGTTTGAGATCGTGATGGTGTGAGGTGTGATGGGTTGAGATGTGTTGAGATGTGATGTGTTGAGATGTGATGGTTTGAGATGTGATGGTGTGAGGTGTGATGGTTTGAGATGTGATGTGTTGAGATGTGTTGAGATGTATTGGGTTGAGATGTGTTGTGATATGAAGTGTTGAGATGTGATGGGTTGAGATGTGATGTGATGTGATGGGTTGAGATGTATTGGGTTGAGATGTGTTGTGATATGAAGTGTTGAGATGTGATGTGTTGAGATGTGATGTGTTGAGATGTGATGGGTTGAGATGTGATTGGTTGAGATGTGATGGGTTGAGATGTGTTGAGATGTGATTGGTTGAGATGTGATGGGTTGAGATGTGTTGAGATGTATGAGTTGAGATGTGATTGGTTGAGATGTATTGAGTTGAGATGTGATTGGTTGAGATGTATTGAGTTGAGATGTGATGGGTTGAGATGTGATTGGTTGAGATGTGATTGGTTGAGATGTGATGGGTTGAGATGTGTTGAGTTGTGATGGGTTGAGATGTATTGAGTTGAGATGTGATGGGTTGAGATGTGATTGGTTGAGATGTGATTGGTTGAGATGTGATTGGTTGAGATGTGATTGGTTGAGATGTGATTGGTTGAGATGTGATTGGTTGAGATGTGATGTGTTGTGTTGAGATGTGATGGGTTGAGATGTATTGAGTTGAGATGTGATTGGTTGAGATGTATTGAGTTGAGATGTGATGGATTGAGATGTGATGGGTTAAGATGTATTGGGTTGAGATGTGATGTGTTGGGTTGAGATGTGATGGTTTGAGATGTGATGGGTTGAGATGTGATGTGTTGAGATGTGATGGGTTGAGATGTGATGGGTTGAGATGTGTTGAGATGTGATGTATTGAGATGTGATGGTTTGAGATGTGATGGGTTGAGATGTGATGGGTTGAGATGTGTTGAGATGTGATGTATTGAGATGTGATGGTTTGAGATGTGATGGGTTGAGATGTGATGGGTTGAGATGTGTTGAGATGTGTTGAGATGTGATGGGTTGAGATGTGATGGTTTGAGATGTGATGGGTTGAGATGTGATGGGTTGAGATGTGTTGAGATGTGATGTATTGGGTTGAGATGTATTGGGTTGAGATGTGAGGGTTTGAGATGTGATGGGTTGAGATGTGATGGGTTGAGATGTATTGTGTTGAGATGTGATGGGTTGAGATGTGTTGTGTTGAGATGTGATGGGTTGAGATGTATTGAGTTGAGATGTGATGGGTTGAGATGTGTTGAGATGTGATGGATGGGTTGAGATGTGTTGAGATGTGATGGGTTGAGATGTGTTGAGATGTGATGGGTTGAGATGTATTGAGTTGAGATGTGATGGGTTGTGATATGAAGTGTTGAGATGTGATGGGTTGAGATGTGTTGAGATGTGATGGATGGGTTGAGATGTGTTGGATTGAGATGTGTTGAGATGTGATGAGTTGTGATATGAAGTGTTGAGATGTGATGGGTTGAGATGTGTTGAGATGTGATAGATGGGTTGAGATGTGTTGGATTGAGATGTGTTGAGATGTGATGGGTTGTGATATGAAGTGTTGAGATGTGATGGGTTGAGATGTGTTGAGATGTGATGGATGGGTTGAGATGTGTTGGATTGAGATGTGTTGAGATGTGATGAGTTGAGATGTGATGTTCTTGTGGTGTGATGTGATGGTTGCTGTTGTGATGTATCTGAAAGTTGTAGTTCAGGCTCCTCGGCCGGTGATCACGTCTGTCAACGTCACAGACTCGTCAGTCAACGTCACATGGAATGGCGGGAGTATAACTAAATGCCGAATCCGCTACAAACGCCTCAACACAGAGTCATGGACAGAGGTCAGAAATGATAGAAATAGCTTGCAAATATGAAAGTTTTTGTTAATTTTTTATTTGATCATTTTTATATTTTACTTCATTAGATCTCTGAATCTGATTGATGATGCTTAGAGATGCTCATTGAAGTAAAAGCTTCTGTTTCACATCAGACTGCAGATGTCCCCGCCTCATACGAGTCTCTGTTCGTGATCGAGGGTTTACAGGCCTTCAGCGAGTATCTTCTGAGCGTCTCCTGCGTTCATGATCTCAGCCGGTGGAGCGACTGGAGCGACGAGACACGAGTAAAGACGTCCGAGAGCCGTGAGTGACCCGAACAGAACTGATGCAGTGGCCCTGAATGTTGTTCATTAGATCCAGTGTCTGAATCTGTTCAGGCTTCAGATCAGTTTTACTCACTGACACTTGCTTTAAAGGGATAGTTCACCCAAAAAGGAAAATTAGCCCATGATTTACTCTCCCCTCAAGTCATCCTAGGTGTATATGACATTCTTCTTTCAGACGAACACAATCAGAGTTATATTAACAAATGTCCTGACTCTTCCAAGCTTTATAATGGCTGTGAATGGCCGTTTCTGCTTTAAAGTCCATCAAAGTGGATCTATCCATTATAAAAGTGCATCTGTCCATCATAAAAGTGCATCTGTCCATCATAAAAGTGCTCCGGGGGGTTAATAAAGGCCTTCTGAAGCGAATCGATGAAGTTTTTTAGTCGATAAAGACTTTTTTTATATAAAGAAGAATGCCTTATACACCTTGAAGGTGAGTAAATCATAGGGTAATTTTTATTTTTGGGTGAACTATCCCTGTAACTACATTCACATAGACTGAAGTTTCCTAGTGTGTTTGAATCTAAACCTATGATGAGCATTTTCCTGCTGTCATGTTCTTTTCCATAATCATACGAGGTCTTGTGTTTGTGTTTGCAGCGCCGTCTGCGTCTCTCTCGCTCAGTTATTATGTGTCTTCAGATGTAAACTCCGGGGTTCGGCAGCTGCTGCTTCTCTGGAAGGTAATATTCTTCAGGTGTGTGTGTGTGTGTGTGTGTGTGTGTGTGTGTGTGTGTGTGTGTGTGTGTGTGTGTGTAGTCTCTCGCGTGCCGTCAGTCTTCAGTCGTGTGTGTTTCTGAAGGCTCTGGACGTCACAGATGCTCGAGGACTCATTCGAGGGTATGAAGTGTCCTACATGCCCACCAAACAGCCCTCTCTGAAGAAAACCATCCACACCGCTGAGCTCAAGGTAGATTCTCTTTATTTGATTTATTTTAACTTTTATTAATTACATTTTAATTTTGATGTTTATTTTAACTTGAATTTCTGCATGTACATTATTGATAATTGTTTTATTTTTCATTAAATTTTAGTTTTTTTTATTTGTAGTATTTTTTTTATACTTTTTTATTTCATTCTATTTTATTGATGTATTTTATATATTTTTGTTTTTATGTTTTAATTTGACATTTTAGAAAAAAATATTATTATTTTAAATGTATGTTTTAACTTGAATTTTTACATTTACATTTTATTTAATTTTTTAATTTATTAATTTTAAATTATTATTTATTTATTTTAATTATTTTTTATTAAGTGGAGAAATATCTACCCGTCAGAATTTGAAATATAATTTAAATTAATAATAATAACAAAATTATGTTTTAGTTGTGTGGGAGCTTATTTTATTTTATATTTTATGTTAATTAAAACTTTTTTATTTAATTTAATTTTATATATTATATTATTTTATATTTATATTATGTATATACATTCATCTTATATTAGAAGTCTATTTACAAATGAACGAGAAATCCTCCAGTCTTGTACTGATTGTGATGAAGGTGTGTTGATGAATGTCAGGTTGTGTGAGGGATAGAGGACTGAATGGTGTTGTTTGTGAAGGCAGTGGTTCTGGTCCGGGCAGAGGAGTATGAGCTGACCGTACGGGCCTTCAACAGCGCCGGACACTCGCCTCCCCGCCGGCTCCTCATCGACGCGTCTCGTTCTCACGGTGAGCCGCCGACGTCTCTCATTAGTGTGATTGATCTGTAGTGCATACTTGATAGGTAAGGCCAGTTTAATAATATAGCACATTTCATACACAATAGTAGTTTAAGCCTCCAAACACTGGTGTGTGTGAATGAACGGCCAGAACACATTAAAAGTTTGTGTTTTCTGTTAGAACGGTGTCGTGTTAGCGGCCCCTAAAATCACTAATGATCTTTACAACGGAAGTGAATCAATCGAAACTTGCTTTAGCTGGACAATAACTTTAAATTAAATATGGTTTTGGCTTCACAGCAGCTCTAGAATACTGTCATTTCCTATTAGCACTGTAAAGCTGCTTTGAAACAACCTGTATTATTAAAAGCGCTGTATAAATGAAGCTGACTTGACTTCACATAAAAAGGGAGTGGGGGTTCAATCTTCAGCTGGCTGGCAGGAGCCGCCACTGGCATGTCACGTGACCTGTCAGTGGCTGAAAGCTGCCAGTCGTGATCACAGCCATTTGACTGGTTTAATTGGGATAACCGTCCCCAAAACATCAATCACACTAAATAATAGATGCATTAGATTATATTCATAATAAGAACATTTTATAATAATTGATTATTCATTCATTATAATTAATTTATAATTCATAATAAAAATAAAAAATAAAAATTTACTGGATTGAGTGTCCAGCAAAGCGTCAGTAAGCTGCCAGTCTGATCACGGCCGTTTGACTGCTTTAATTGGAATTCAATTCTCTAAAACGCCAATCATGCAAAATAACATAATCATATTAACAAATGCATAATAAATGAGCTAGAGAGGGAGGAACATAAAAACTGTCAAAAATCAATGGTTTCTGAAACTTGCCAAAGGCAGACTGCCAGACAACTAGCCAGCCACTGACAGGTCACGTGACACACCAGAATCAGACTGGAAGCTGCCAGCCAGCCACTGACAGGTCACGTGACACACCAGAATCAGACTGGAAGCTGCCAGCCAGCCACTGACAGGTCACGTGACACACCAGAATCAGACTGGAAGCTGCCAGCCAGCCACTGACAGGTCACGTGACACACCAGAATCAGACTGGAAGCTGCCAGCCAGCCACTGACAGGTCACGTGACACACCAGAATCAGACTGGAAGCTGCCAGCCAGCCCACTGACAGGTCACGTGACACACCAGAATCAGACTGGAAGCTGCCAGCCAGCCACTGACAGGTCACGTGACACACCAGAATCAGACTGGAAGCTGCCAGCCAGCCACTGACAGGTCACGTGACACACCAGAATCAGACTGGAAGCTGCCAGCCAGCCACTGACAGGTCACGTGACACACCAGAATCAGACTGGAAGCTGCCAGCCAGCCACTGACAGGTCACGTGACATGCCAGAATCAGACTGGAAGCTGCCAGCCAGCCACTGACAGGTCACGTGACATGCCAGAATCAGACTGGAAGCTGCCAGCCAGCCACTGACAGGTCACGTGACACACCAGAATCAGACTGGAAGCTACCAGCCAGCCACTGACAGGTCACGTGACATGCCAGAATCAGACTGGAAGCTGCCAGCCAGCCACTGACAGGTCACGTGACATGCCAGAATCAGACTGGAAGCTGCCAGCCAGCCACTGACAGGTCACGTGACACACCAGAATCAGACTGGAAGCTACCAGCCAGCCACTGACAGGTCACGTGACACACCAGAATCAGACTGGAAGCTGCCAGCCAGCCACTGACAGGTCACGTGACATTTACATTTACATTTATTCATTTAGCAGACGCTTTTATCCAAAGCGACTTACAAATGAGAAACAATAGAAGCAATTAAACTAGCAGTAGGACAACAGTATGTAAGTGCTATGACCCTTCACAGTACAAATCAAAAATTTTTTTTTTTTTTTTTTTTTTTTTTGCCATGCCAGAATCCGACTGAAAGCTACCAGCCAGCCACTGACTGGTCACGTGACACACCAGAATCAGACTGGATGCTACCAGCCAGCCACTGACAGGTCACGTGACATGCCAGAATCAGACTGGAAGCTGCCAGCCAGCCACTGACAGGTCACGTGACACACCAGAATCAGACTGGAAGCTGCCAGCCAGCCACTGACAGGTCACGTGACACACCAGAATCAGACTGGAAGCTGCCAGCCAGCCACTGACAGGTCACGTGACACACCAGAATCAGACTGGAAGCTGCCAGCCAGCCACTGACAGGTCACGTGACACACCAGAATCAGACTGGAAGCTGCCAGCCAGCCACTGACAGGTCACGTGACATGCCAGAATCAGACTGGAAGCTGCCAGCCAGCCACTGACAGGTCACGTGACATGCCAGAATCAGACTGGAAGCTGCCAGCCAGCCACTGACAGGTCACGTGACACACCAGAATCAGACTGGAAGCTACCAGCCAGCCACTGACAGGTCACGTGACATGCCAGAATCAGACTGGAAGCTGCCAGCCAGCCACTGACAGGTCACGTGACATGCCAGAATCAGACTGGAAGCTGCCAGCCAGCCACTGACAGGTCACGTGACACACCAGAATCAGACTGGAAGCTACCAGCCAGCCACTGACAGGTCACGTGACACACCAGAATCAGACTGGAAGCTGCCAGCCAGCCACTGACAGGTCACGTGACATTTACATTTACATTTATTCATTTAGCAGACGCTTTTATCCAAAGCGACTTACAAATGAGAAACAATAGAAGCAATTAAACTAGCAGTAGGACAACAGTATGTAAGTGCTATGACCCTTCACAGTACAAATCAAACATTTTTTTTTTTTTTTTTTTTTTTGCCATGCCAGAATCCGACTGGAAGCTACCAGCCAGCCACTGACTGGTCACGTGACACACCAGAATCAGACTGGATGCTACCAGCCAGCCACTGACAGGTCACGTGACATGCCAGAATCAGACTGGAAGCTACCAGCCAGCCACTGACAGGTCACGTGACACGCCAGAATCAGACTGGAAGCTGCCAGCCAGCCACTGACAGGTCACGTGACATGCCAGAATCAGACTGGAAGCTACCAGCCAGCCACTGACAGGTCACGTGACACACCAGAATCAGACTGGAAGCTGCCAGCCAGCCACTGACAGGTCACGTGACATGCCAGAATCAGACTGGAAGCTGCCAGCCAGCCACGGACAGGTCACATGACATGCCAGTGGCGGCTCCTGCCAGCCAACTGAAGATTGAACCCCTACTGTAAAAAGGATTTAAAAATAATCAAAACCGATGCATAAGAGATAAAATACTGGATTTAAAATGTATTAAAAATATAAAAATGACATCAACAAGATGATACAGAATAATTCACATCTGTGTATGGTGCAGTGTTTTGTGAGTTGTGTAAGGATCTGGACCGTGTTCCCTCAGATGTGCGGTCAGTGAAGGCTCTCTGGGTTTATTCTGACGGCTCCTCGCTGCGGATCCGATGGGATCGTGACGTCACTGATGTAAACGCCAGCGAGTTCGCCATCGAATGGAGCGCCGCCACGGACCCGGAACACACACACTGGCAGCACGTCGACGGATCCGCGTTCACAACCCGTCTCACAGGTCAGCGGAGGGTCTGGGATTATAAAACATGTGAAGCGAAGACATAACAATATTAATCAGGATTTTTAACATTGTAACATTATTTTCATGGCAAATAAACTCGTGTCACTCAAAACTGTCATTACTGTAAAGTGAAAAAAAATCTTTCAATTGTTTACTTTATTGTAGAAGTAAAACAAATACATTATTGTATTACTGTATTTTGTTCACTGAAATCAAGTAAAAATTACAGCATTAAAGTACGTTTACATTACTTCTGTACAACAATCAATCCATCTTACAGTAATTATAATCTAACGTGAATCTTTAAGAATTGCAACAAATCTTCAAAATCTTTTCCCTGCAAATTGTCTGAAAAAAAAAAAAAAAAAAAAAAAAATCATATCCAGGTCACGTTTTAACACAACACTGCAAAAAATTTTGTTTTTCCTCAGTATTTTTCACTTGTTTTCCAGGACAAATATCTAAACCTTCTTAAATTGAGATAAATTAAGATATTAAGTCTGAAAAATTTATAAAAATGAAGTGAGTTTGTGCTTAAAACAAGAACAAATATCTGACAATGGAGTCAGAAAAATTGCTTATTTATAATAGTTTATTAAAATGTATTTTTCCGATTCCATTGTTTTAAGCACAAACTCATTTGATACAATTTTCAGACTTAATATCTTAATGTATCTCGATTTAAGAAGGTTTAGATATTTGTGCTGGAAAACAAGTGAAAAAATACTGAGGAAGAACACAATTTTTTGCAGAGTTGTGTTACTGTGATCTGGATATGATTTCTTGAGATTCTCATAAACATATGAAAAGCTTATTTATGACATAAACTTGCATCTAACTGTAACCTGCTGTCCTGGAAGGCCTGGAACAGGACGAGGTCTACAGCATCAGTGTGTTTCCCGTCTACGGCTCTCTCTGTGCGCCTCAGACCTCCATCTCTGCCGATCTGCAACACGGCGGTAAACGACGATGCTAGTGTAAAAGCGTCCCGTGCTGTGGACACATGTTGAGTTATGCTGTCTTTGCCTCAGCTCTGCTGGATGTGGAGGGGTTTCGTCTGGTGAACGTGTCGCGCTCGTCGCTGGCGGTGCAGTGGACGTGGAAGAAGACGAAGCCAAGAGTTAAAGTGCTTCAGTACAAGCTCGTGTTGAGAGGAGGACATGGAGCCGAGTGTAAGTCAAGTCAAGTCACCTTCATTTATACAGCGCTTTTATCAAAATTCATATCAAACTGAGTGTAAGTCAGTCTGGAGAGAATCTGCTCGTGTTTAACGTCCAGTAACACATCAAGCCCTAAAATCATACTTCATTTCTTTTTTCTTATTTGAATTAGTTTTGATTATATTTTTTCTATTTTAAAATGCTTTTTTTAAATTTACCTTTAAATTACTAGATTTGAGCAATAAATAAATAGTAATTTAAGCATTTAGTCTAAGCGTTAAACAAAATAACTCACAATTTCATGCATAACCCTTTTAATTCAGCTCTAAATATCTTACATTGGGTGTCTTTGACCTCCTGTGTGAAAAATAAATAAATAATATAAGATGATATTTGATGACTCTAGATGGGCTTATATCTCTATATGGAGTAAATGAGCTGTTCCTCTGGGTCCTAAAGCCAGTTTCTCTTCAGTGTGCATTCAGATACACATGTAGACATTATAAAATCATTTAAAGTTTTAGCATCTTTAGTTTGAATTTTAAGCATTTTTATGTTTTTCTATGTGTACTGAGGGCCATGGAATTCCTGAGGGCCTCAAATTGACCCGCGACGGAAGGATTTGTAACTTTTTTCAATTTCAACCACAAAACTCCTCGAATCCATTTAATGTTTTTGTGTGTATTCGTGGTTCAAGTGCGACACAAGTCCTGGGGTCTCGGACTCCTCTGAGGAACACTCAATTTTTCAAAAATCCTGTGTCAAAATGAGCCGAGGGAAGGATGAGTGTTTATCTCTCACTGAATGTGTTCTCCCAGCTCTCTCAGTCTTTCCAGATCAGCATCAGCACTCGTTCCACCATCTCCATCCGAACACCAGATACTCCGTCTGCATACATGGAGAAACTGAGAACGGGAACTTCTCAAAGGCCAGTCTGGACGTCAACACGCCACTGATCGGTCAGAGAAGATGTTCGATTTAATCAATAAAGCTCTACAGACCATGATACACACTGAAAGTTGTGACTGATGGTGTTTGGTAGACCGAGAGAGAGACTATTTTCAATCTGCCACTCACTCACTCACTCACTCACTCACTCACTCACTCACTCACTCACTCACTCACTCACTCACTCACTCACTCACTCTGTCACTCACTCTGTCACTCACTCACTCACTCTGTCACTCACTCACTCACTCTGTCACTCACTCTGTCTGTCACTCACTCTGTCTGTCACTCACTCACTCTGTCACTCACTCACTCACACACACACTCACTCACTCACACACACACTCACTCACTCACTCTGTCACTCACTCACACACTCACTCACTCTGTCACTCACACACACTCACTCACTCACTCACTCACTCTGTCACACACACACACACACACACACACTCACTCACTCACTCTGTCACTCACACACTCACTCTGTCACTCACTCACTCACTCACTCACTGACTCTGTCACTCACTCACTCACTCACTCACTCACTCACTCACTCTGTCACTCACTCTGTCACTCACTCACTCACTCTGTCACTCACTCACTCACTCTGTCACTCACTCTGTCTGTCACTCACTCTGTCTGTCACTCACTCACTCTGTCACTCACTCACTCACACACACACTCACTCACTCACACACACACTCACTCACTCACTCTGTCACTCACTCACACACTCACTCACTCTGTCACTCACACACACTCACTCACTCACTCACTCACTCTGTCACTCACACACACACACACACACACACTCACTCACTCACTCTGTCACTCACACACTCACTCTGTCACTCACTCACTCACTCACTCACTGACTCTGTCACTCACTCACTCACTCTGTCACTCACTCACTCACTCACTCTGTCACTCACTCACTCACTCTGTCACTCACACACTGTCACTCACTCACTCTGTCACTCACACTCACTCAGTCACTCACTCACTCACTCTGTCACTCACTCACTCTGTCACTCACTCACTCTGTCACTCACTCACTCACTCACTCTGTCACTCACTCACTCACTCTGTCACTCACACTCACTCACTCTGTCACTCACACTCACTCACTCTGTCACTCACTCACTCACTCTGTCACTCACTCACTCACTCTGTCACTCACTCACTCACTCTGTCACTCACTCACTCACTCACTCTGTCACTCACTCACTCTGTCACTCACTCACTCTGTCACTCACACTCACTCACTGTCACTCACTCACTCACTGTCACTCACTCACTCACTCTGTCACTCACTCACTCTGTCACTCACACTCACTCACTCTGTCACTCACTCACTCACTCTGTCACTCACTCACTCACTCTGTCACTCACACTCACTCACTCTGTCACTCACTCACTCACTCTGTCACTCACTCACTCTGTCACTCACTCACTCTGTCACTCACTCTGTCACTCACACTCACTCACTCACTGACTCTGTCACTCACTCTGTCACTCACTCACTCTGTCACTGACACACACTCACTCACTCACTCACTCTGTCACTCACTCTGTCACTCACTCACTCACTCTGTCACTCACTCACTCACTCTGTCACTCACTCACTCACTCTGTCACTCACTCACTCTGTCACTCACACTCACTCACTGTCACTCACTCACTCACTCTGTCACTCACTCACTCTGTCACTCACACTCACTCACTCTGTCACTCACTCACTCTGTCACTCACTCACTCTGTCACTCACTCACTCACTCTGTCACTCACTCACTCTGTCACTCACTCACTCACTCACTCTGTCACTCACTCTGTCACACACTCACTCACTCTGTCACTCACACTCACTCACTCACTGACTCTGTCACTCACACTCACTCACTCACTGACTCTGTCACTCACTCTGTCACTCACTCACTCTGTCACTCACACACACTCACTCACTCACTCACTCACTCACTCTGTCACTCACTCACTCACTCACTCACTCTGTCACTCACTCACTCACTCTGTCACTCACTCACTCACTCTGTCACTCACTCACTCTGTCACTCACTCACTCACTCTGTCACTCACACTCACTCACTCACTCACTCACTCACTGACTCTGTCACTCACACTCACTCACTCACTGACTCTGTCACTCACACACACTCACTCACTCTCACTCACTCACTCACTGTCACTCACTCACTCACTGACTCTGTCACTCACTCTGTCACTCACTCACTCTGTCACTCACTCTGTCATTCACACACACTCACTCACTCACTCACTCACTGACTCTGTCACTCACACTCACTCACTCACTGACTCTGTCACTCACACACACTCACTCACTCACTCACTCACTGACTCTGTCACTCACACTCACTCACTCACTCTGTCACTCACACACACTCACTCACTCACTCACTGACTCTGTCACTCACACTCACTCACTCACTGACTCTGTCACTCACACACACTCACTCACTCACTCACTCACTCACTCTGTCACTCACTCACTCACTCTGTCACTCACTCACTCTGTCACTCACTCACTCACTCTGTCACTCACACTCACTCACTCACTGACTCTGTCACTCACACACACTCACTCACTCACTCACTGACTCTGTCACTCACACTCACTCACTCATTCACTCACTGACTCTGTCACTCACACTCACTCACTCACTGACTCTGTCACTCACTCTGTCACTCACTCACTCTGTCACTCACTCTGTCATTCACACACACTCACTCACTCACTCACTCACTGACTCTGTCACTCACACTCACTCACTCACTGACTCTGTCACTCACACACACTCACTCACTCACTCACTCACTCACTGACTCTGTCACTCACACTCACTCACTCACTCACTCTGTCACTCACACACACACTCACTCACTCACTCACTCACTGACTCTGTCACTCACACACACACTCACTCACTCACTCACTGTCACTCACTCACTCACTGACTCTGTCACTCACTCTGTCACTCACTCACTCTGTCACTCACTCACTCTGTCACTCACACACACTCACTCACTCACTCACTGTCACTCACTCACTCACTGACTCTGTCACTCACTCACTCTGTCACTCACACACACTCACTCACTCACTCTGTCACTCACTCACTCACACACACACACACACTCACTCACTGACTCGGTCACTCACTCACTCTGTCACTCACTCACTCTGTCACTCACTCACACTCTCTCTCACACACACACACACACACACTCACTCACTGTCACTCACTCACTCACTGACTCTGTCACTCACTCACTCTGTCACTCACACACCACACACACACACACACACACACACACACACACTAGATGAGGATAATGTTACAACAAACATAATTTCTTTATTTCATCATCCCTTCATGCATCTTTTTTTCTTTATTTGTCAGATTACGATGAGTTGCTGAGATTTGTCGTTCCAGGGTCTCTCCTGCTTCTCGTCTTCGGGATATTCTCTGTGTCATCACTGACCGTGTAAGCACTGATCCCACGTGGAAATCCCTCAGTCCTGCAGTGTGTGTAGTGGCTCCAGTAATGGCTCTGTAATCATTTGCACACAGATGCAGGAAATATTTCCTCCCGGTCATCGCCAATCCGAGGTTCAGTCTGATCGGGCGCTGGCTTCTGAACCCGCATCTGCAGGTCACTCAACACTTTCCTTTGGTTCGACAATCATTTTTGTCGCCATTATAATAGCAATCCGCCGTTATAATAGCGATCCTCCGTTATAATAGCGATCCGCCGTTATAATAGCAATCCGCCGTTATAATAGCGATCCGCCGTTATAATAGCAATCCGCCGTTATAATAGCAATCCGCCGTTATAATAGCGATCCTCCGTTATAATAGCGATCCGCCGTTATAATAGCAATCCGCCGTTATAATAGCGATCCGCCGTTATAATAGCGATCCGCCGTTATAATAGCAATCCGCCGTTATAATAGCGATCCGCCGTTATAATAGCGATCCTCCGTTATAATAGCGATCCGCCGTTATAATAGCAATCCGCCGTTATAATAGCGATCCGCCGTTATAATAGCAATCCGCCGTTATAATAGCGATCCACCGTTATAATAGCGATCCGCCGTTATAATAGCAATCCGCCGTTATAATAGCAATCCGCCGTTATAATAGCGATCCGCCGTTATAATAGCGATCCGCCGTTATAATAGCGATCCGCCGTTATAATAGCGATCCGCCGTTATAATAGCGATCCGCCGTTATAATAGCGATCCGCCGTTATAATAGCGATCCGCCGTTATAATAGCGATCCGCCGTTATAATAGCGATCCGCCGTTATAATAGCGATCCGCCGTTATAATAGCGATCCACCGTTATAATAGCAATCCGCCGTTATAATAGCAATCCGCCGTTATAATAGCTATCCGCCGTTATAATAGCAATCCGCCGTTATAATAGCTATCCGCCGTTATAATAGCAATCCGCCGTTATAATAGCTATCCGCCGTTATAATAGCAATCCGCCGTTATAATAGCAATCCACCGTTATAATAGCAATCCGCCGTTATAATAGCGATCCGCCGTTATAATAGCGATCCACCGTTATAATAGCGATCCGCCGTTATAATAGCAATCCGCCGTTATAATAGCGATCCGCCGTTATAATAGCGATCCGCCGTTATAATAGTAATCCGCCGTTATAATAGCAATCCGCCGTTATAATAGCGATCCGCCGTTATAATAGCGATCCGCCGTTATAATAGCAATCCGCCGTTATAATAGCGATCCGCCGTTATAATAGCGATCCGCCGTTATAATAGCGATCCGCCGTTATAATAGCGATCCGCCGTTATAATAGCGATCCGCCGTTATAATAGCAATCCGCCGTTATAATAGCGATCCGCCGTTATAATAGCGATCCGCCGTTATAATAGCGATCCGCCGTTATAATAGCGATCCGCCGTTATAATAGCGATCCGCCGTTATAATAGCAATCCGCCGTTATAATAGCGATCCGCCGTTATAATAGCGATCCGCCGTTATAATAGCGATCCGCCGTTATAATAGCGATCCGCCGTTATAATAGCGATCCGCCGTTATAATAGCGATCCGCCGTTATAATAGCGATCCGCCGTTATAATAGCGATCCGCCGTTATAATAGCGATCCGCCGTTATAATAGCAATCCGCCGTTATAATAGCGATCCGCCGTTATAATAGCGATCCGCCGTTATAATAGCAATCCGCCGTTATAATAGCAATCCGCCGTTATAATAGCGATCCGCCGTTATAATAGCGATCCGCCGTTATAATAGCAATCCGCCGTTATAATAGCGATCCGCCGTTATAATAGCAATCCGCCGTTATAATAGCAATCCGCCGTTATAATAGCGATCCGCCGTTATAATAGCGATCCGCCGTTATAATAGCGATCCGCCGTTATAATAGCAATCCACCGTTATAATAGCGATCCGCCGTTATAATAGCGATACGCCGTTATAATAGCAATCCGCCGTTATAATAGCAATCCGCCGTTATAATAGCAATCCACCGTGGAACAAACATGTATGAAGTGATCTGGTAGTTTTAGTGAGTGTGTGTGAGATAATCTGCTGTGTCGAGCTGAACGCTGGTCAGGAGAACTGTGTGAAGAGTGAAGAAAAAGTGGCCTAAGTATTGAGAAATGTGTCCTAAAAACTGTAATATAAGGAAAGGCGTGTGTAGATGATGTGTGTGATGTGAACAGAAAGGCGTGTGTAGATGATGTGTGTGATGTGAACAGAAAGGCGTGTGTAGATGATGTGTGTGATGTGAACAGAAAGGCGTGTGTAGATGATGTGTGTGATGTGTGTGATGTGTGTGATGTGAACAGGGCGGTGGCAAGGTCTGTGTGCTGAAGCTGGAGAGTGTGTTCCCGGCGGACCAGCAGACGCAGAAGAACCTCGTACTAGTGGAGCGCCGCGCGTCTTCGCCATCAGAACACGAGGACGTGATCCCGTTGAAGATCTCCACGCCTCTGTGGACACACACCTCAGACACACACACCTCAGACGCACACACTCGCTCCAGTCCGCCGGAGTACGTCGAGTGGCCCTTATTAGCTGAGCGCTCGGATTATGTTCAGAATGGACACGTTGTATCTCGTCTTTCTGAGAAAACCTCTGACTGAAATCTACATTTTCTGATAAACTAGCGATGCTTGTAATCTCGTCAGTCGCCTCAGCGGCGGTTTCTCGTCCTTATCCGAAGAATCTCACAACTGTCACGTTTGCATTGATATAATATATAATATTTGATGAAGTCGAATCCACGTGTTAACAGAAGCAGCGGATCTTACTACGATTATACAACAATACAACGAGATTAAAAGCACAAAAATGTATTTTATGTTGCTATAATTTTCCAATGTTGCCTTTTTGAACTCGTAATTGCAAGTTTACATCTCACAATATTATTATTATTTTTTTTTCGCCACAAAATAAATTCACATTTCAGTTTACGGTAATTCACACTTCATTATAGCGTTTTTTCATACTCTTTATCTCACAATTCTGACTTTTTAATCTCGCTCTTGCGAATTTATTTCTTAAACTCATAATTGCAAGTTTACATCACACAAAAAGTCTTGAATTCAGTTTTATCAAATATAAGGCCTCATTTTAATTCATTTTTTGACTTTGAAGAACCATGATTGCCAATGGTCTTTATTCAAGGAAGCTTTATTTTAAAAGTGTGATTCCTTGGGCCGGAAAAGTCATGGAAATTAATCAAATCTGGTCTAAAATATTATAGTTCCGTGGGCATTTTTATAATGAATGCACATTTATATAGTCATGCCAATCTCTAAAATCTTTTATCGGGTAGAAATTGAGAATAAAAATATTAGTAAAAATCCATATCCTTAATAAAATCCGTATCCCGTAAAAGTCTCTTTGAAGATTGTTGTGGACGAACCATCTCAGAAACATGATTTAAGACTCTAAATAAAGTTGCAGACGCATAATGACATAAATGTGGTGTACAGTTACAGTGTTGTGTAATATCTCAGTCATGGTGCTTCCTGTTTGCAACAGCATGGACGTTAAAATACACATAATTGTATAATTTCATGTTTGACTTCTCATGGTAAATCATTTAAGGAGAAACAAAAAATGCCATTCGAGTTTATTCGTATTCCTCTTCACAATGCACATCGTTTCAAAGCAGCTGCACAGAACATGTTTGTTTCAATGTTACAGCATAAATCTACATCTGGTGCTTTTAATGATTACAATATAAGGATATCAAACATTTTCTGTTGTCATGTCATGATTTTAGTTTAACTTCACTTCTATAATCTCTAAAGTACAGCCGATTGATTCAGTTTAAAGCTTCACACTGGAGAAATGTGATTAATATATCCATATCCAGTAGAGGTGTCACAATCGTGTTTTAGTTTTAGTGTCAGAGCTGCATTAAACTACTATATATAATGTTGAATATAATGTGTAATAATGCTTTGGGGGAATTATTGTGGGTTATATATTGCACAATATCTGATGTTACCAGTAAAAGTGTCCTATATTATTTAAAATATATCTAGTCAGGGACAGTGCTAAAATAATTCTGTATTTTCAGCTTCAGAATTATGAATATTGTTATTCTGGTGTCTCTGTTGTCCTGTGCTTTGGGTTTCCAGCACTAACTCCAAGACTATTCATTTACACACACGATGTAATATCAAATTGAGCATTTTAATCAATGGTACATTAACCTTTTACCATGTCTTGGAGTATGGCAATACTATCGTCTCGCCACACGGCGGACACGGAGCGTGAAGCGGTTCAGAGGTTCGCGCTGAAGCCGGTCCAGTGTTTGAGCAGGAGGTGTGCGATGGCTTGTCTGGGGGGCATGTTGAAGACCGCACGCTTGTCCTTCACTAGAGCGTCGGTCACCTGAGCGGCAGAGACAAGCGTTACAAACTGGAGCAGCTGTTGTTATGAGCTCACATTATGCTGCCAGATTCCAAATGTCCAAGTGTCGTACCAGAAGCTCAAAATTAGCGTATTTAGAAGAAGATATCGTACAAATACAAAATTATCGTACAAATACAAATTATCATACAAATACAAAATTATCGTACAAATACAATAATTATCGTACATTATGAGATTTTTTTCATTATTGATCGTACAGAGGTCAAAATTATCGTACAAGTACGTTATTATCGTACATTATGGGATTTTTTTATCGTAATAAAAAACTTTTATTATCGTAAAAAAATAAATACAAATACGTTATCGTACATTTTTGGAATTTTTTCCATTATTGATCGTACGGAGGTCAAAATTATTGTACAATTACGATAATTATCGTACATTATGGGATTTTTTTTAATTATTGATCATACAGAGGTCAAAATGATCGTACAAATACGTTTATCATACATTATGAGATTTTTTACTTATTATTGATCGTACAGAGGTCAAAATTATCGTACAAATACGTTATTATCGTACATTTTTGGTATTTTTTCCATTATTGATCGTACGGAGGTCAAAATTATTGTACAAATACGTTATTATCGTACATTTCTGGGATTTTCTCCATTATTGATCGTACGGAGGTCAAAATTATTGTACAAATACGTTATTATCGTACATTTTGGGGATTTTTTCCATTATTGATCGTACAGAGGTCAAAATTATCATACAAATACGTTATTATCGTACATTTTTTAGATTTTTCCCATTTTTGATCCTACAGAGGTCAAAATTATCGTACAAACGCATTATTATCGTACATTTTGGGGATTTTTTTCCATTATTGATCGTACAGAGGTCAAAATTATTGTACAATTACGATAATTATCTTACATTATGGGATTTTTTTAAATTATTGATCGTACAGAGGTCAAAATTATTGTACAAATACGTTTATCGTACATTATGAGATTTTTATTATTATTGATCGTACAGAGGTCAAAATTATCGTACAAATACGTTATTATTGTACATTATGGGATTTTTTTATCGGAATAAAAAAAAAATTTATCGTAAAAGAATGAATACAAATACGTTATTATCGTACATTTTGGGGATTTCTTTCCATTGATCGAACAGAGGTCAAAATTATCGTACAAATAAGTTTATCGTACATTATGAGATTGTTTTCATTATTGATCGTACAGAGGTCAAAATTATTGTACAAATACGATAATTATCGTAGGTCTGGCAACACTGTGAGCGACGCACCTGCTGGCGTGTGAACCAGCGCGCCTCTTCGATCTCGTTCTCGTCCGCCGTGACGTCAGTGGTGAGAGCGACGCAGTGGCAGCCAATCATCAGGCAGGAGGGCATCGGCCAGGCCTGACACGAATGGTACTGCACGGGTCCCACCTGAACACCACTCTCCTCCAGAACCTCCCGTCTCACTGCAGACTCCAGCGCCTCACCTGAGCGGCACAGCGTCACATGATCACCAGCAGCCAATCAAGTCAGGTCATCTTCATTTATACAGCGCTTTTAACAATATAGATTGTCTCAAACCAGCTTACAGTGATAATCGGAAATGACAATAACAGAGATTATTCTAGATCTGCTGTACAGCCAAAAAAATGATTGTCCAGCTAAAGTTAGTTTTGATTGCAAAGATCATTAGTTATAGTTATTATATAACTTAGGGGCCGCTAACACAACAGCAGTGCCAGTTTAGTTTACACGTCGCAAGTTTGGTTTAATTCCCTGGAATTCTGTCTTCTTTTTACCGCTACGGAATAAAATTAAAATTAAAAAGGTAATTGTGACATTTTCCCCTCACAATTCGGATTTTTTTTCCGGATAAAATTATCTAGAAAGACAGAATTGTGAGAAAAATTTGCAATTACATTTTTAAACTAAGATAATGTTGCCATTTTAAACTTGTAATTGCATTTTAGTTCGATTCACATTTAATTGTATAGCATTTTTCACCTCGCAATTCAGATTTTTTATTATCTCACACTTGCGTGTGATTTTTTCTGTACAATTCTTACAATACAAGTCTAAATAGTAATAAATATCTTAAATGTGACCCTGGACCACAAAACCAGACACATGGGTACATTTTCTGAAATTGAGAGTTATACATAATCTGAAAGCTGAGTAAATAATCTCTCCATTGATGTGTGGTTTGTTAGGATAGGACAATATTTGGTCGAGACACAACTATTGTAAATCTGGAATCTGAGGAGCAAAAAAATGTAAACATTGAGAAAATCTCCTTTAAAGTTGTGCATTTATGTTCACGATTGTGCTGCATTCACTCACAAAAATACATGTTTTATATATTTACGGTTGGACATTTACTAAATATCTTCATGGAACATGATCTTAATATCCTCATGATTTTTGGCATAAAAGAAAAATGGATAATTTTGACCCATACGATGTATAGTTGCTATTGCCACAGATATACCCGTGCGGCTCCAGACTGGGTTTGGGTCACAGGGTCACGTGTGGCATTAGAAAAGCATGGAAGCTTAGGACTTTTAAATGTGATCAAACTGAATTACAGACTTTTGAGCAAGCCTTTAATCCAGAGGCCCGTAGCGGCGCTTGGGTTTCAGATACCTGGCTCGACGAACCCGGCGAGGCACGAGAACAGTCCTGGAGGAAAGGTCTTCTTGCGTCCCAGCAGACACTGGTTCCCATCGGGGTGAAGGACTAGCATGATCACCACCGGATCTGGAAGTGCAGATGGACAAGCCAGACGTGTGAAAGATAATAGTCCCCGAGCTCCGGCTGAGCCGTAATCGGGAGTTTACTTGCCAACTCTGGGATAACAGGTGTTGTGGACGCCCTGGAGACTTCTGCAGCCTGCTCTCAAACAGGTCCTCTTGTAGCCGGCCTCCTCCACTTTAGTGGTGCTGCCACACGTCGGGCAGAACCGGTAGCGGCTGTGCCACGCGAGAACGGATCTGGCCTGAGCCACGACGCCTGTGTGTGAAAGCACGATTAGTGTTTGAACTACACAATTAGATAATACCAGTTTAGCTCAACCAGTGACCAAGCACTGCTTCATTGTGCTCAGTGTGTGTGTAAAAAGAACATTAGCAATTCGCCTTTGGCTAAGCCACGCCCTAGAATGTAGATTGGCCAATCACAGCGCAGCCAAGAACGAGCTCCACAGCGGTCCGACACTTGTTCACAGCGCTCCGTTGACTTTAACACCGGCGTCTCATGTGTTTGGTCTCGGCAGGATATTACCGTCGTAGTTTTATCAGAAATATGGTTAAGCGTTGTGCCTGGGGCGTTTGTAACACAGATACGTGTTTCCCAGAGAGGTTGGAGGAGGTGTCCGCTTTTTTCCCTTCCCAAAACCAGTCAAATCCTGACAAGTGTCGTCTGTGGATTAAACTGTGTGGACGTCCTCAGTCAGCGAAACCCCTCAAGATCAACAACACACTTTTGTGTTTTAACCTTACTGTGAAGTTACACTAGTTAGACAGTTTTATGCTGGTTTATGATTTCGGTTCTCTACCCTAATTGTTGATACGCTAGCACACGCTGCTAATAAACACAACTTTATACTGGCGTAGTCCGTTTGCTTTGTAATAACGATTATAGAAGTGAATAGAGACCCAGCTCTGCATGAACAGTGTTGCTCCTGATATTGTGAGTCCCAGCCTCCGTCTCCATCAGGATATGATGCGCTGGGTCATGTTTTGACTGTGACCGTTATGCTTTTGCCTCTATTTGGATGCCGTGTTGTTGCTTGCGTTTCACCGTATGTCTTGAATAGCCTTCGAACGCACACTGAGCCGCTTCTGCCTACTTCTATCGGACACTTTATTTGCTGCTTTATAAAAGTTTGATAAAATTTCATCAGGAAGAGCGTCACAGCATAAGCCATGTTGATACCAAACCAGAGCCCAGAGGAAGTTGACGGACGTAGCAACAGTAACTAAGGGGGGAGGGACTTAGCCAAAGGTGAATTACAGACACACACTTCAGCAGAACATGACCAGCTCACAGTGTCCCGATCAGTGTTACTGGTAGTCTCTGTATGAAGAATATCTGGGTATAATATGTCCCAGTTTACTGTATTCTGCTCTCCTCACTTACAGAGATCAACTATAGTGTCCTGAGCACACTAGTGGAACATATAACGATCTGAATAATTTTAGGTTTGCCTGTAAGTTAAGAAATCCGACCTGCATCATCGTCACTCAGCCTCAAAAGTCCCGGCATCGCTCCCGGAAGGAAAAAACAACCGTGATCTTCAGCTTTCAGGAGTTGTGTAGGATCGTCTTCAGTATCGAGAGCGAACCACGCCAGCAGATCATCGTCCTTCTCCCGTTTCTCCACTCCCAGGAACACCAGCACCGCGTCCGGCTTCTCCAGCAGCTCCTGCACTCCCGGCGCTCTGAGCTTACAGAGCCGGGCTTCTCCCGCTCCCGCCGACACCAGAGGATTCAGCTTGTGGAAGAGCAGGAACACCGACTCTGGAGAAGCTCGTTTGGAGTCCAGCCACTCCGAGTCGCTCCGCTTGACGCTCATCCTGTCCAGGAACTCTCGGTTGAAGAACGTGTCCGGCTCCTCGGCGGCGCGCTCGGGGAGGAGGCGGCGGAGATCGGGATCGGGAACGCTGGCCAACAGACGGGCGATGTGTCGGTGACCCCAGAACTGAGCCACGTCTGCTGCCGTCTGACCCGAGCGGTTTGTGCCGCTAGTGTCGCATCTGAAGAAAGAGACGAAGCTAAAGCTAAATATGATCATCTGCATACGCTTCACGTCAGGTCAGCCTTAAAGGAGGAGTTCACTTCAGAATTAAAATATCCTGATAGTTTACTCTCCGCACGTCATCCAAGATGTTCATGTCTTCTTCAGTGGAACAGAAATGCAGGTTTGTGAGGAACACACTCCAGATGTTCTCCATATAGTGTCTTCAGTGGTCCAGCGGGTCGAAGGTCCAGATGTGAGTTTCTGTCTCTCACGATCCAGCCGAGGAATAAGAGTCTCATCTAGACGAACCAGCCGCCATTTTATAACTAAATACACATTTATATACTTTTAAACCACAGATGCTGGTCTTGCACTCGCTGTGATGCGCCACACATTACGTCATCAGGTTGAAAGGTCACGCGTGTTCCGGTTCAGAAATGTAGAGTAGGGTGAAAAACTCCTCATTTTCTCCTCCAACATTGTTGTTTTACCTTTTATTTGTTTATAAATGGCGTTTTACTTAGTGTTTACAAAGCGAACGTGCAAACACTGGGTCGATTCTTCCGCCGACGTCATGCGTGACCTTTCAACCTGATGATGTAATGTGTGGCGCATCACAGCGAGTGCAAGACCAGCATTTGTGGATAAAAGTATATAAATGTGTATTTAGTTATAAAATGGCGGCTGGTTTGTCTAGATGAGACTCTTATTCCTCGGCTGGATCGTGAGAGACTTTGAAGCTGAAACTCACATCTGGACCTTCGACCCGCTGGACCATTGAAGACACTATATGGAGAACATCTGGAGTGTGTTCCTCACAAACCTGCATTTCTGTTCCACTGAAGAAAGACAGACATGAACATCTTGGATCACGTGCGGAGAGTAAACTATCAGGGCCCGGTTCCCCAAAACGTTCGTATCGCTAAGTAGTTCTTAACCTATTCCTTAACCTCTCTCTTAACGTTATGCCCCGATTCCCGACACGTTCGTACGCTGAGTATATCTTCTGTCAGTCACACTTTCGTAAGGTTGGTCTGGACCATTCGTAAGCTCTCTCTTAGCGCTGTTTGAGCTCCAGACGCTAGTCGCCGCCGCTGTGCAGTCTTTAGAAATCAGCACAGCGCAGTACAAGTCAAACTCTGGTATGTTGACAATGTTGTGGCTCAACAATGATTTTATGTAATGGACATTTTAAGACTAATAATAAAATATGTTCGCAATGGATACAGGCCTATTTATGAAGTTGACTTTATTTGGTATCAGAACTAATATGGTGGTAATTAGCCTAGGCTATTACGTAATGTCATTAAAGCGTTTAAATTGGCAAACACTTTTGATAATTAAAATCTGGCAAACAATTTGGCTCTAAATGGCTAAGATCTATAAATGGGTAAGATCTATAAATGGGTAAGCATCGTGATGTCCAGTAAGCGATCAACTGCAGCGATCCAACGTGTCCTTATTGAATCAAATGTTTTATTGAAAACATTAACTAATGGTAATCAATACCGCATTAAACAGACGTAACTGCAGCTGCTTGCCAATCAATTCTGATTGTAAAGTACCTTACCATTAATATAAAAGTGTATTACATGATTTTTAGAAGTCGTTAAACCCGTGTCAAGAAGCGGCACAACGGGATAAGGAGGGATGATTAGCGAGGGATACCCGGTTCGTCACAACATATCGTGTGAACATATTACTGACAATTTGATAATTTAATTAATAGTCTATATTTTACTGATAACTTAAACTATGTTAAAATAAATGTTACTGGAATAATTTGAGGAATGTTTCATTTGCATAGAACGTGTTGTCTTTCTTAACGCCGTAACGCACCTTCGCGTGAAGTGGAGAATCTATTCCTGAGCAGTCGATGCCAACTAATCCAGCACTTCACTCGGGACGTCGAGCGTAAGAGGCAGCGTGAGAAGCTTCCTACGGGACACTTCGGGAACACACTTAGGAACATAAACTACCTTGGTAAGATATATCTTTTGAGTCTTCTTAGCGCGCTAAGAGTGAGCGTTATCGGGGAACCGGGCCCTGGACATTTTAATTCTGAAAGGTAACGCAAAATCTTTGAAATATTCATATGTCCATCCATATTAAAGGATAGCCGTAAAGGGACATGAATATTTCAAAGCGTTCCCCTGAGAAACTTGCTTTGAATATTAAATCAAGTCACATTTATTTATAAAGCGCTTTTTACAGATAACAGGGAAATAATGCAGTAGAGTGTGTGTCCGGAAGAGAATAGTCACAGTCCAGCTTAAGGAAGTTCAGTGATGCTTCATTTTGTTGTAAAAAAGTTATTAATTTAGTTCATTTATATACCCGCTCTGGAGAAAACCGTGATGTCATCGTCCAGCTCAGTTCAGTTCTCATATAATGATCAGTGCAGGAGATCAATAATATTGCTGAATATTAAATGTTGATGATGAAATATGAATGAATGCTCTCTCCAGCTCGGCCGGCTGGTCTCTCACCCGTGGGACAGTAAGACTTTGGCCACGTCGAAGTGCCCGTTCCTGGCGGCCAGCATTAGCGCGGTCCAGCCCTGCTCTCCTCGCTGGTTGAGGAGCTCTGCGGACTGAGACATCAGCAGCGAGACCTTCTCCACGTCTCCTCGGGACGAGGCGTCCAGGAACCGCATCCGCAGCTCGTCCGAGAACATCCTCTCTGAGCGCCGGCGCCAAAGAGCAAAGCTGAGGAGTCATCATCACAACTTCACAATCAGGTCCCATTAGTTCACAATCACACATGCACTCCTCTGATGTTAGAGGGATAGTTGACTTTGAAATGAAATGTTGGTGTGTTTTATCTTACCTGAAGTGCATCAAGATGTCGGTGTCTTTGTCTCCGCAGGAGTTTCAATGTTGATATTTTTAGGTCAAGCCGTTGTTGTCTGTCAGTCATATAATGCAGGTCTATAGGCACTGTCTCCAAAAGCATGCAGAGAAAAGTCCACATTACACAATTCCCCATGGTAAGTGCACATTGATGGCCTAAGACACGAAACAAGCGGTTTGTGTGATAAAATCAACAGTATTTATATCGTTTTTATCTCTTTTACACAACCACGTCCATCTGATCTGTTTACTTAGTCTGCGCACGCGCCGTAGAGCGCCAGAAGTGTTCTCTCTCTCGCGTGTACGTCACTCATTGTTTACACCAGAGCCTATGCACAGAACAGAGACTGTAGGACGGCTAATTGAAATGGTAGTTTGCGCTTATCCGGGATGTTTAAACGATGTAAAAACATACATTTACGTAAGCTCGCGCGAACTCATCCGGGAGAGAGACACTTCCAGCGCTCTACGGCGCGTGCGCAGACTAAGTAAACAGATCAGATGGACGTGTTTGTGTAAAAGAGATAAAAACGATATAAATACTGTTGGTTTTATCACACACACCGCTTGTTTCGTGTCTTAGGCCATCAATGTGCACTTACGATGGGGAATTGTGTAATGTGGACTTTTCTCTGCATGCTTTTGGAGACAGTGCCTATAGACCTGCATTATATGACTGACAGACAAGAACGGCTTGACCTAAAAATATCAACATTGAAACTCCTGCGGAGACAAAGACACCGACATCTTGGTGCACTTCAGGAAGATAAAACACACCAACATTTCATTTCAAAGTCAACTATCCCTTTAATGTCAATGAATCCCTGAAGTACAGCGTTACAGAAAATGATGCATAATATTACTAATATATATAAATATATATATATAAAACTCAATAAGGTGAGCGTATCTATATTAACATTATTCATTTAGCAGATGCTTTGGTTACACTTTATTTGGTAACACATAAACCAAACCCCAATCCTTAATAATAAGTACATGCTGTTAATAATTATTACACAGTACTTAAATACATAATCATACGAATACCTTAAAATAAAGGGTTACACTGTATTTTAAGGAGATGTAGTTACTCAAATTAGCACTAGGGATGCACAGATATGAACATTTTGGCCGATTTCAAAAAACGATAATTCTTTATATTTGAAAGCCGATAACCGATATATCGGCCGATAAACCTAAGTCCAGATTTTTATATAATTTTTGAGTGCCTGATTACAAAAACAAAAGTCTTACCATTAAAAGCCACGTTCCAAACACACAATTATAACGTTCTCATTATAATGTTATGTAGCCGATATGACACATGTTGCACTTTACTGTATTTTCCTTTTTTTAAGTGATTCCAATCATATTTCAAGCAATTCAAAACCATCATGATGAACAGTGCGCATCTGGAGCGTCTCAGCTGGAGGAGATAATACATTATTTATCGGCTTTAATATTATGTTCTTATCGGGCCGATAACGATAACATTATAACTGAACATATATCGTCCGATTCTGATATATCTGGCATCCCTAATAAGTACTGATTATTATTAATGAATTATGTACTTACTATAGAGTTACGGTTTCTCGTAATTATGCATAATTTACTGTTATTACTACAGTAAGTACATGTAGTAACTACATCACCTTCAAATAAAGTGTTACCGATGCGTTTATCCAAAACGACGTACATTAAAGGTTACATTCATTTTAAGCAAAAACTTTAATTTACTTAAATTTTACAATTTATAAAGCAAGTTTTATTTAATTAATTTGGCTGTAGATCACTATTATGAGGAAACATCCTAGTTAACAAAAATATGTTCTAAGAACATTTTTATAATGTTTCCCATTAAGTTATGAAAACATTATTTCTGAATGTTCTCTAAACGTTCAAAACATCAAATTTTTTATGTTTTAAAAATGTTTGTTCTTGTTTATGTGAACGTTCATGCAACATTTCACTGTATCATCCTTCAAACATTATGGAACGTTACTTTCGAATGTTCTCTGAACGTTCTGAGACAAGATTAAAATTATATAGACTATATGCAGTATATTTTCAGTATATGTCTTTAAATATTGACATTTTGGGGCGAGATGTGAACTAGATATTGAATCTGGATCATTCTGGATTCAGCCTAATGGGAATATATTTATTTATATCCACATATTGTTGTATTTCACATGATTGTCAGTCCAGCAGCTCATATTCCGTTTTGAAAACATAATTTGAAAATCTTTTCGTCTGTTTTGCGCAAAAGTAAATTTGATCAATAACACGATAAACGATGATTATATATTAATGTTATATATTTATTGTAGGCATTCCTCCACATAACAACAATATAGTATTCATGCATTTTGTTATTTGATTAAATTGCCAGAAAATGTAATTACTCACCAGACAAACTGTTAATTTATTTCATAGGTTGGGTTGAAGTTCAGAGTGATTTTGATGTTTTGTAACGCGCCTGTCGCTCGGTGATGACGCACTGAGCGCCTGTGATATTTTCCTGCGCAAGCGCGACACTTAGTGGAGAGAAGCGGTAATTACAACATTTTGTAAAGTTTGGACAGTCACAGGCTGAATTTAATTTTCTCATATTCATCAAAAACCAGTAAATCAACAGGTTTCTGCCTAAACACTTTAAATTAATGTAGTAGACAAACATAAATTATACCTATACAACTCTTGTTTTGTTTTTTTCAAAACAAAAAATGTTTCTTTTTTCCATGTAGAAGTTGCAGTTGACATTGAAGAGTTCAAGTACACATGAACTCATTATTTTTCACTTTCCTATTAGCAGTTCTAACATTTGCCAAATAGACAAAATACAGAATCCTGACAGACGATATTCTGTTTTTTTAGTCAAACCTGTGACTTTTCGAGTCTTTTCTTAACACAAAATAATATAATCAGCCAGAGTTTGACTGAGAAAGCCAGGAAGATCAGAAGCAGGAGACGACGTGATGTTAAAAATGATCAGAGTTGGTTTATTGAATAATCTTGTTTTATCTGACCAGTACAAATTCAACAAGTGTTATTATATTACCAAAGCACAAGCAAAGGAAAAACTTCACAACTTCATAAGAAACACAATCATAAGATTACACAACAGCAGAAAGAAAAACAAAAGTAATATCAAAACATAACGACATAAATTATGTAATAAAATTAATAGGCTACATGATAAATCAAATTACAACGAGCCTACATGAATGACTAACAATTATAAAAATTTAGCTATAATTTAATAAAAACATGCATTTCGATCACTGTGAATATCGACAGCACATTTATTTAATTGTTTAATTCTGTGTAGTCTTTCATTTCTTATAGGCTAGGCCATGTTATGATCGCTCCGGCCATGATTGCGCCAGTGTGTGTGTGTGTGTGTGTGTGTGTTTTTCCTCCCAGCAGTTTTATTTATTTATGGTGCATGTGTGTTTGTCGGCATTCCGTCATGCTTTGGAGCGTTTTTGTTTATTTATGTTTTTTGAGCCTGTCCAACTTTGGGCCTGCTTTCGGCGCTTCTTTGCCAAGTGGAAATCCCATGTTGCGCTACAATCGCAAAACTCGTATTAGCATCCGCACTTCATCGGCGTTGGGGTTCCGGGGGATTGCTGATCAAACGAAGAGGATTGCTGATTAAATCTAAAAGCTTTTGTGCCACTCCTTTGGTGTCGCATGTGGATTATCTCATTCCTGTGGATTATCTCATTCCTGTGGAATCAAATGCTTCCAGTTTATCGGAGGGTATGGGAGACCTCAGTAATCTTCGATCGCTGAAACGAGATAAGTGCTTGAATTCTTCACAAGTTGATAACACCATCTCTGTCAAGATGGCGTTAATAAATGCGAGATATTTTACTTTAACAAGATTCACTAACTGTATTAACAGCCTACTATCAGACAAAGTTTGACTGAGAAAGCCAGAGGAGAGACAACGTGATGGTGAAAATGAGAGTTGGTTTATTGAATAATCTTAATTGCGCATGTTTCGTCTGACCAGTACAAGTTCAACATGTTTTATACCAAAGCACAAGCAAAGTAAAAACCAAATACTGCTTCAAAACTTCATCCTGTGACTTTACAAAACCTTGAAATGGCTCTTACCACTCATTCGTGAAAAACACAATCATAAGATTAAACCACAGAAAGGAAATATGTGCAGCTAAATAAATAAAAAACACTGCAAATATGGCTTGCTAGTTTCCACCGATGTCATCTCAGACGGCCACACTGTTGGGGATTCGGTCTGGAGACAGATAGCAATAGGGCACTTGCAAATTCTCATTTCGGCTCTTGATGATGTTGGTCACTTCAGCTAATTTCTTCCGGAAAGTCTTAGCGGCTTCCATGACCGGTTGTTCAGTGAAGTACATATCGGGATACTCGCCTAAAAACAGCTGGAGAAGTTTTGCACACAATCAAAACAACGCATTTGTAGGAAGCAAGTTTATGCAAACTAGTTGTGAAGAATCAGTCATCAAACCTCGTTGTCCTGGAATTGACTGAGGGCCCAAACTGCTCCTAGATGCCAAGAGGAACGTCCGCGGTCCGGCAGAGTCTCCATGATGTACTTCATATCCACCTGGCCCTTCTGAGCGGGCGGGGGCTTCCGCATGGTGCAAGGACTGTTTGGGACCCAGGACAACCAGTCATACTGAAACACAGGACACACACACAGATATCAGCCTATAGATAGTTTATATTCATCCAGAAAAGTGTGTGCAAACTCACCTGTCCAAAGTTGACTGCAGCATGTTGTGCTGAAGCTGTGAAAATCACAACAGTCAGGAACTCGACCAACTGCTCCCGAGATGTCAGGGAATCCGGAAACTCTGTGAACAATGGCTACAGGTTTACCACATGCATGCATTTAATTAAGAGTGATGTAAACAATGCATAAGCTAGCATACAAACATGGTACATCCCAGGGCGTAATTGACCGTTCGCAAAGACCTACAATGGTCAATAAACCATTTAAGTTCAAGTTCACCGACGTCAATCTGCTAACTCTCGTGTCTGGTTTGTTTTGTGTCAATTCGACCTCATGATTGATGATCAGATTGCCCATCAATCAAACTTCCGGTAAACGGTGAATTACTTTATTTAATGTGGAATGTTTTTGCTCGCCTTCTCAATGGAGACTAGCCGGCTCTAGTTACCGTCAGCTGCTGGTGTCCTCTTTACTCTCCAGCTTCATCCACAAGCAGCCAATCAAAGTGTGAAGCCTTTTTGTCTCCAGAATGCGGAGACGGGATTCTCCTGCCCCAGACGTTAGCAAGTGTGCCATTGTTGTGTGTTAATCTTGTTGTACAACAGTTCACTGATGACGACTATTTAGGGTTTTGTTAAGTTCACTGACACATTTTCAGACTTTTCAGTTTGATCCGAACCAAAATTACAGTTGTGAAAACTTCTCCGGACCACACAGACGAAATTTGGTCCGATGAAAAGAGGTAGTCTCGGTCCGGATCAAACTGAACAAAGATTTTCTGTAAGGTTCGGACTTTCAGACCATACAGGAAGTTGCGGTGGTTCCCGTGTACCCGAAGACGAAGATGGCAGGAAAAATGAGCCGTGGTAGCATATGAGGAGATAACGTTTTTATTTATAAATATGTTCTGACGACATAAGTCGAACGCTTGCAGGCGTCTTCGCCTTTCCTGCCGGCGACGAGTTGGTGCTGCAGGCAGTAATGCCGTAATAACAATATATTTTCAACGATATGCGTCTGTTCATTCATTGTCAAAGTTATCCGCCGATTTGTCAACACGCTGACGTCAGGCGCACGTCCGTTTAAAAACCAATCAGCGTCGAGATGCAGCGCACATAGATGACGACAGAACGCAAGCATGTCATGTAAAGTTCTTTAGTGCGCTAGCATAATTACAATGAGACCAAACCAAACCTTAACGAATGTATAAAATGTATCAAAACATGAACTTTGGTTCAGACCTTCAGGTGTGAAAACGCCCTTAAAGAGGGACTTAATTTGATTGTTATTTTGGAAGCAGTAGGAAGGCGGATGCCATTTTGGTTAATGTCCATGTTTTCTCCTGTCTTTGGTTAGAGAGGGAGTTTTGACAATTAAGAAGTTTAGAAAAGTACTTCCCTCAAAGTCAGAACAGTTTGTTATTTTGGTCTGGTCCCCTCCCAGTAAAATTAAATAAACTTTAATTTTTAATGCTGGGACCATTGTAATGATGAATCCCTTTGTTACCCGCTCCCTAGACTGGGAAGGCATGTGAGAATTGAACCCGTGACTTCTCGCAGGGTCATTGAGGGGTTAACACGTTCACATTTTAGTTAAACAATCCTGTACTCACCACAATTCTTCGGGCAATTCTTCATACCAGAGAAGCAAACATCCTGAACAAATGCTTGAATCTCCTTGTCTTTCTGAACGGTCTCATCACTGTCATAGCAGATCTTCACCACATCAGAAACAAAACTGGAGGAAGATCAAGTTAAAGATGAATCAGCAAATGTAAAAATACATCTTGGTGTCAAATGCAACAACTGAACCCACCTACGGTTTGGTACGCAGTTGTCAAATCTGACAATGCATCTATAATATGGTTTGGTAAAAAAAAAAAGAAAAAAAGCTGCATTGTCAATTTTTTTATCATTTGCACACGTTTTTAAGCCTTCCCAATTAAAACCGTGAAGTGCAAGACACAAAAGAGAACACATGCGCGCTAAAAGTTTTGTATGCGTAATACTAAATTGAGTTCTTTCTTGTCTTGCCCTTGAAAGGACAAATTCACACAATTATCAAAATGCCCATCTTGACGAGTATCCTAGTAAACATGGTCAGTTATGGCTTAAGTGAACGCAAACAGTCGAGAAAGGCAGCGCATGTGTACAGTATCAGTGTATTGGATCCATGCATTAGGTCTTAAACTTACACCACCTAATATACGTGCTGCCGCCTTCTGTGTTTTTACATGTTAATCAAACATTGCTCTTGGCTGAATAACTTTTGTAACTTTAATATACGGTGTGTGTGTATATGTATTATATATATATATATGGCTAGTAGTTTTAGCTGTGGTATCAAAACTGGAATTGAGAATTGTGAAATTTCACTGGTATCTAAAATTTGTCTCATAACCTTATTCATTACAATACAAGAACATAAAACCGAAACAGTGACCCTAAAACTGAACCGGGAGTGATTCAGACAAATCTGTAAATTATGCATTTTATAAAGTACCTCTTCACTGCCTCCCAGACCATCATGCCATCATCTCTGTAGTAGTAGTTGGGCAGATCTTCCACTCCTCGAGACTTTATGGCCTCAGGGAAGCACAGGGACTTATAGGTTAAAGTCTTCATGGCCTTTTGAATCACTTCCACAATTGCAGTTCCACCAGTGGCATTAGCCTTTGAAACACAAGGACAATAGTGAATCTTAAGACTAAAGAAGTGTCTACAAAAATTTAGAGAAGTCTACAAAACGGAAGCCAGAGCTAGATGATAATATCAAGTCAAAGACTGTATGCCTCCTCAGACCTCAAAAGAACATGACGTTATTCAGGGTTAAAGATACCTTCTCAAAGATCCCATCTTCACAGATGAGTTTTTCACGGGCCGCAGTGTTGATGGCAATGGTGAAACGGACGTGAGGTATCAGTAACTGTGAGGAGAACATGGAGGAGAACATGAAGGCTGCAATGATTGGCTGAGAGACACTGGGCTTCAATAAAGCAGTAAGCCAAAATCTACCTTGTATACAGGATGGACTGCAGCGAGCTGTCTGTACATGGCAATGGCAAAAACCTCAGATGTCATGTGTGTCCTGAGAAGGTGTGTGACCAGCTGGTGTACATTAAAGTCAGAGGACTTCACCCACATCTTGGCTAGCATCCAGTCGTGGTGATTATCGCTTGGGAGAAAGACAGTGTTCGTCCCCCCAGCAGGGGTCTGGCGACTGAGCTGTTTCAGAGAAAGTAAACCAACAATATTTGGTAAAAACTCCAAGCACCAACTTTTTAAAGTAATATTTTACTAAATAATTTCGACAGGCACCTGAATCGCGATCGGCAAGATTTCATTCTGGCTGTTCTTGTACAGCAGGCAGAAGGGAGCCGCCAGATACTGCTGGGTATTCGGGTCTGTGGCATTGGCTCGCACTCCTCCAGTATCGCATAGTCTGCGATGTAGATGTTTCCTTCCTGTAATAGAGAGGAGTTTAGTGTTGGAGCCATAGTGTGACACTGGAGAAATGATCATTATCATTCATTAACATCCAGAATTGACCACTGCAACTTTCCTGTCTACAGGACTGAGGACCAAGCATTATTTTCTGACCTTTAATTCCTCCTGTAGTGTGAGACCTCTATCCAGGGAGCCTTTCACCATCTCCTGTGTGACTGCGAACTCGTCTGGAAGATTCACGCACTTACTGATCATCACAGGATTGCAGCCGTTCAAGAACTGATAGCCAAACATGAAGTCCTTTTCCCAGTTCTGCATCACATATTCTGTCAAAGGGAATAATAAAGACAGCTGCCAGTGAGTTTAGGGGTATGCTATGCAAACAATGCGTCTTTGCCCGTTTGATTTTATTTTTCTCCCACAATAAGTTGGACAGCTCATTTTTGTATTAGAAAAACAACAACATTTGAACAAAGGAAGAATCGATTCAAACCTGACACAGGGTTCTTGATTGTCATAAATATTTCTTGAAAATCTTCAATATCTGTCCAAGATTTCTGGAACAAGCTCTTAAGTTTGTTAAGACCAAGATTGTTGATCCTGAAAGAGTTCACAGCAAGTAAAACAACTGAATGCTCATAACCAGATTTTCTGGTTCAGTTTCAGCTACACTTGTTTCTCAATTTATTTTGGGATATTTCCTGGTTAAAGGGAGTTCACCCAAAAATCATTTACCCGCCCTTATGTTCCAAACCTGTATGAATTTCTCTTCATTTGAAAAAAAAAATATTATATAATATATATATATATTGAAGAATGTTGGTAACCAGACAGTTGACGTAACCATTGACTTCCATATATAGTAGGGGGAAAAAGTGGAAGCCAATGGTTAGTCAACTGTTTGGTTACCAACATTCTTCAAAATATCTTTAGCTCATTCATACAGGTTTGGAACATCATGAGTAAATTACAGAATTTTCATTTTGTGGTGAATTGCCCTTTTCAGCAGTCCAACAGTGTCAATGGAAATCAATAATAGCATATTATTAGGGATACGGGCAAAGGGATGATTAATGCAAAACTGTGTAACCTACGCTTTAATGAAGTTCACATTGAAGTCCACAGCTTTTGCAGCTTCAAACTGAACGTCAAGAGGAAGTTCCTTGCCTGAGTTGGCATCTATACTCATGGGGAAACCAGGCTGCCACTCCTTCCACCTTCAAGAAAAGGCAACATTAACGTTTCAGAGAATTATATTTGGCATCACAAATTAGAAGTGAAATGACGGTATACAAAGTGAAACTGGAAAAAAATTATATTGTGCAAAAGTTCAATAATTCAACTAAAAGGTGAAACTAATATATTATATAGACTCATTACATGCAAAGTGAGAAATTTCAAGCCCTTTATTTGTTATTATTTGATGATTATGGCTTACAGCTTATGAAAACCTTTTCACAATATTCTAATTTTGAATTTGGGGTTTTCATAAGCTGTACGCCTATGAATTCAAATTCACCTGTAAGTGTTTTCAACTGTAAATGTAAACTAAAACATCTGGGGGAAAATAAAGACAACATTTACACCAAATGATTGAATATTGTTCAGGATTGTAACTGTGGCCTCAAACCTGAACAGTTGTTGTCTGGATTCCAGTTCTGTGGCGTCTGTGATCATTTAGCAAACTGGTTTTATCCTCGTGAGACAATCGAGCTAAAGGAACACACATAAATGACAGTGTTTGTGACATGCTTGATTCAGGACTGGAGAATGAACAGAGTCGAGATAGGACTCACCCATGCCGTCTCGAAGAACCACTGCCTCTTCGCTCGCGATCCAGCGATAACAGGGGAAGTCAAAGCGATCTCCAGAGGGAGACGTCACACTGATGCATCTACAGTACCACTGATCATTGAACAAGAAGTTCTTCTTCTCAAGCTTCAACCAGCACAATGTCTCCAAGGGTCTCCTTCACATGGACGTCAATGGGCATCACCTTTAACAACAGCTTCTGTTAGACATGACCAGAGGCGGCCTTTGCAATTTGGTGGCCCTTCTGTTACGAGGCCCGTTTCAAGTAAAACAGGTAAAACCGGCCTCTACTGGACATCACACCGGTTTATGTGCAAAAATAAAGATGATTTAATGGACTTTATGCACAGCTGCACTACATCCTGAACTTTAGCCAGCTTCTTTGTTTCCTGTCTGCCATTATTGGACAAACTGATTAATCCAGGTGTGCCTGACCAACAACAATAATCAGACTCACCTGGATTAATCAGTTTGTCCAATAATGGCAGACAGGAAACAAAAGAGCTGGCTAAAGTTCAGGAAGTAGTGCAGCTGTGCATAAAGTCCATTGGTGTGGTATTTTTTTAAATTCTTTCCCCCCCCAATTTTCACTGCAGTCAGGATGCTCTAGTTAATTAATCTCATTAGGTATTGTGTTATACAAAAAAAGTCTGAAATGGGAGGAAAAAGTCAGAATTGTGAGTTTGTTTTTTTGGCTGCTTTTTCCTCAGAATTGCGAGCTTATAGCTGCAATACTGACACTTTATTCTTGCATTTCTAACTTTTTTTCTTATCACGCAATTCTGATAAAAAGTAAGATACTTCACGTCCTTTTACAGAATAGAATTAACAACCAATTTTGAGGTTTACAAATTCATTTTATTTACAAATATGCCTACTGGCAAAATAATGTAGCCTAACTAATTGTGTGTGTGTATATATAGCCTATATATATAATATAATATATATTATATATATATATATTATATATATATATATATATATATATATTAATATATATACATACACAAATTTTTTGATTGAAAAAGTGTGTTCTTGTATAATGATTTATACAATACAAAGTTTGGTATTAAAGGGTCTTCAAGTTTGTTTACCAAGACTATATTTTTATGTGAATAAGAAATATGTGGAAGCTTTGGTAGGGAAAAGTAAGGTTACAGAAATGCAGTTTGGAGAAACTTTAAAACAGTCACAGAGACTGTGATTTCTCACTTTTTGTGAGGAAAAAAAAGGATTTAATTATCTGATATGTGTTAAACTATTTTTTTATGTTATATGTAATAACATATAGCCTACGCGAGTTGAGAAAAAAAATCCTACCGTTCCTCTTGCGAACCGTTCAAAGAAGCATTTGTCCAGCAGAGTCCGGTCACTGCATCTCTCCGTGCCGGTCAGCGTCAGGTAAACATGATCAAGAGTCCCAGCAAACTCCTGTTTACCAGTGCTGACAGAGACTGTGTACGTGAACATGGTGCTCAGATGCGAGGACAAGTATAACTGACTCTCTGCTCTCACTTCTGTGGGCTTTTTAAAGTTAAATTCAGTTTCTGATTTGCCCTTTGTATTGGGGAGTGGTCTATCAATCTAACTTGTGATGATACCCATGATACCTTTGTGGTCTTTATCAAGAGATGCAGGTGTTGCGAGATTTTCGGTTTCAGTGGGCGGAGGTACATGAATATTCATGCGCGGAACTGAGAATCAAGCTTCTTGTATCACAGCAGGATTAATGGATTATAATTTTTTTTAAGGGTAGTACATTTACTGTACTTTTCAATGCATAAACTGTACAAAAAAAAAGTTGGTTTAACTTAAAAAAGTAAGTTACCTGGTTGCCTAAAACATTTTTAGTTTATTACCATTTTAATTTTGAATTTGAAGGAGATTGTTTAAAAAAATAGAAACTCAAAGATGGTTATCTGAACCACATTAGATGATGTGACAAAAGATAAAAAAGTTGTGATAACAAATCATGAAAACATTTTTTTTTACAGTATTCAAGTGTTTATGGTTTCGTAAACCGTTTATCTTTTTTTTTTAAAGTTAGCACGTTTTGCACAGTTGTCCTTTACTGAATGATTGCAGGTATTCACTTTGTGTAACGTTAGAATAAAGCACAGCAAACCTCAAATCGTATACAATTGATTTCATTTCGTTGTGCTTTTCCTTTGTACATCACAATGCTTTAAAACTTTTACTAATTGTTCTCATTCGTTGAATGCAATAACTGAAATAAACTGAATAAATGTATCTTGTTTTTAAATCTATCCTATCGTGATTAATCTTAACTTCTTTTTTATTGATTATGATTGGCAACGCTGCGATGGCCGCCACATAGACTTTGAGCGTGGATGGAGTGCGTCCCGCATCAATAGCTCTTGAAGAAATAAAAGTGTCAGTGGTACTTCGCATAATGCAGGGTCCTGGCTCCGGGCTGAGCACCAGCTGGAGAACACCGACCATGTAAGGGGGCGTAGAGGCGTCTTGTGGACGGGGCTCTTGCCTAACAAATGGTGTTGCGAATCTCGCTGGGACGCCCGTAAACTCCCATCGAGGGGCCACACATGGAGGGCCCATAGTTTGAGACAGGGGTGCCAAATCGTCCTGTTCGCCTGGGAAAGGAGGTCTTTCCTCAGGGGTATCGGCCATGGGGCGGCTGTGAGAAGTTTAACTCAACTCGGGGAAACCAAGGATAGTCAGCCGGATCCGGGCCGTATCCAGATCAGATGGAGGACCTGCACCTAGACACGACCACAACTCATGATGTAGTCAGCCGGATCCGGGCCGTATCCAGATCAGATGGAGGACCTGCACCTAGACACGACCACAACACATGATGTAGTCAGCCGGATCCGGGCCGGATCCAGATCAGATGGAGGACCTGCGCCTAGACACGACCACAACACATGATGTAGTCAGCCGGATCCGGGCCGGATCCAGATCAGATGGAGGACCTGCGCCTAGACACGACCACAACACATGATGTAGTCAGCCGGATCCGGGCCGTATCCAGATCAGATGGAGGACCTGCGCCTAGACACGACCACAACACATGATGTAGTCAGCCGGATCCCGGGCCGTATCCAGATCAGATGGAGGACCCTGCGCCTAGACACGACCACAACACATGATGTAGTCAGCCGGATCCGGGCCGTATCCAGACCAGATGGAGGACCTGCGCCTAGACACGACCACAACACATGATGTAGTCAGCCGGATCCGGGCCGTATCCAGATCAGATGGAGGACCTGCGCCTAGACACGACCACAACTCATGATGTAGTCAGCCGGATCCGGGCCGTATCCAGATCAGATGGAGGACCTGCACCTAGACACGACCACAACACATGATGTAGTCAGCCGGATCCGGGCCGTATCCAGATCAGATGGAGGACCTGCACCTAGACACGACCACAACACATGATGTAGTCAGCCGGATCCGGGCCGTATCCAGATCAGATGGAGGACCTGCGCCTAGACACGACCACAACACATGATGTAGTCAGCCGGATCCGGGCCGTATCCAGATCAGATGGAGGACCTGCACCTAGACACGACCACAACACATGATGTAGTCAGCCGGATCCGGGCCGGATCCAGATCAGATGGAGGACCTGCACCTAGACACGACCACAACACATGATGTAGTCAGCCGGATCCGGGCCGTATCCAGATCAGATGGAGGACCTGCGCCTAGACACGACCACAACCACATGATGTAGTCAGCCGGATCCGGGCCGTATCCAGATCAGATGGAGGACCTGCGCCTAGACACGACCACAACACATGATGTAGTCAGCCGGATCCGGGGCCGTATCCAGATCAGATGGAGGACCTGCGCCTAGACACGACCACAACGCATGATGTAGTCAGCCGGATCCGGGCCGTATCCAGATCAGATGGAGGACCTGCGCCTAGACACGACCACAACGCATGATGTAGTCAGCCGGATCCGGGCCGTATCCAGATCAGATGGAGGACCTGCGCCTAGACACGACCACAACACATGATGTAGTCAGCCGGATCCGGGCCGTATCCAGATCAGATGGAGGACCTGCGCCTAGACACGACCACAACACATGATGTAGTCAGCCGGATCCGGGCCGTATCCAGATCAGATGGAGGACCTGCGCCTAGACACGACCACAACACATGATGTAGTCAGCCGGATCCGGGCCGTATCCAGATCGGATGGAGGACCTGCGCCTAGACACGACCACTAACACATGATTGTAGTCAGCCGGATCCGGACCGTATCCAGATTAGATGGAGGACCTGCGCCTAGACACGACCACAACACATGATGTAGTCAGCCGGATCCGGGCCGTATCCAGATCAGATGGAGGACCTGCACCTAGACACGACCACAACACATGATGTAGTCAGCCGGATCCGGGCCGTATCCAGATCAGATGGAGGACCTGCGCCTAGACACGACCACAACTCATGATGTAGTCAGCCGGATCCGGGCCGTATCCAGATCAGATGGAGGACCTGCACCTAGACACGACCACAACACATGATGTAGTCAGCCGGATCCGGGCCGGATCCAGATCAGATGGAGGACCTGCACCTAGACACGACCACAACACATGATGTAGTCAGCCGGATCCGGGCCGTATCCAGATCAGATGGAGGACCTGCGCCTAGACACGACCACAACGCATGATGTAGTCAGCCGGATCCGGGCCGTATCCAGATCAGATGGAGGACCTGCGCCTAGACACGACCACAACACATGATGTAGTCAGCCGGATCCGGGCCGTATCCAGATCAGATGGAGGACCTGCGCCTAGACACGACCACAACGCATGATGTAGTCAGCCGGATCCGGGCCGTATCCAGATCAGATGGAGGACCTGCGCCTAGACACGACCACAACACATGATGTAGTCAGCCGGTTCCGGGCCGTATCCAGATCAGATGGAGGACCTGCGCCTAGACACGACCACAACACATGATGTAGTCAGCCGGATCCGGGGCGTATCCAGATCAGATGGAGGACCTGCGCCTAGACACGACCACAACACATGATGTAGTCAGGCCGGATCCGGGCCGTATCCAGATCGGATGGAGGACCTGCGTCTAGACACGACCACAACACATGATGTAGTCAGCCGGATCCGGGCCGTATCCAGATCAGATGGAGGACCTGCGCCTAGACACGACCACAATCTCATGATGTAGTCAGCCGGATCCGGGCCGTATCCAGATCAGATGGAGGACCTGCGCCTAGATACGACCACAACACATGATGTAGTCAGCCGGATCCGGACCGTATCCAGATTAGATGGAGGACCTGCGCCTAGACACGACCACAACACATGATGTAGTCAGCCGGATCCGGGACCGTATCCAGATCAGATGGAGGACCTGCGTCTAGACACGACCACAACACATGATGTAGTCAGCCGGATCCGGGCCGTATCCAGATCAGATGGAGGGACCTGCGCCTAGACACGACCACAACACATGATGTAGTCAGCCGGATCCGGGCCGGATCCAGATCAGATGGAGGACCTGCGCCTAGACACGACCACAACACATGATGTAGTCAGCCGGATCCGGGCCGGATCCAGATCAGATGGAGGACCTGCGCCTAGACACGACCACAACACATGATGTAGTCAGCCGGATCCGGACCGTATCCAGATTAGATGGAGGACCTGCGCCTAGACACGACCACAACACATGATGTAGTCAGCCGGATCCGGGCCGTATCCAGATCAGATGGAGGACCTGCGCCTAGACACGACCACAACACATGATGTAGTCAGCCGGATCCGGGCCGTATCCAGATCAGATGGAGGACCTGCGCCTAGACACGACCACAACACATGATGTAGTCAGCCGGATCCGGGACCGTATCCAGATCAGATGGAGGACCTGCGCCTAGACACGACCACAACACATGATGTAGTCAGCCGGATCCGGGCCGTATCCAGATCAGATGGAGGACCTGCGCCTAGACACGACCACAACACATGATGTAGTCAGCCGGATCCGGGCCGGATCCAGATCAGATGGAGGACCTGCGCCTAGACACGACCACAACACATGATGTAGTCAGCCGGATCCGGGCCGGATCCAGATCAGATGGAGGACCTGCCCTATAATGCTGCCTGAATCATAATCATACACTGTTCGTTCATGGGCCACTGGCCCCCGACTGAGTCTAGGTTTCTTTCTGGAGTTTTGGCTCCTTCAGTGGGTTTCATGTTTCTCAGACACATGCTCTCCAAGTTTAACATAAAAATCTCTCCCTTTAATATATGTTTTAACCAAATTTAACACATAGTTGGAAAGACCTATAGCTTTTCCAAACGATTGATTAAAATGTCATGGTACACAATATATGATCAATAAGTTATTAACAACATATGTTTTTGCATTGTTATAACTCAGTAACATAAGTTAAGCAACTCAACTTCGACTTTGTTTATGTTAAACAAGATTCAACAATTTTTTAAAGTTGAAATGACTTAAACATCCAAGTTCATTGTACTTAAAAATTTAAGTCAGCAACTATTTTATTTTTTTTGCAGTGATGACTTTATAGCTTTTTACATTTGTTAAGTCCCTTTTCCCCCAAATGTAGGATGGTATTTAATCATCTTTTACCCACGGTGTGTTTTTTGTTCAGCTTTAAATCTGCATTGGTCAGCAAAACAGTGGATTACTGATTAACTATGAGCAGTTTGTGGGTTCAGAAGCTCCCTCCGGCAGAAACTCAGATCCTGATGGAGAAACATGAAGACTCGATGCTCAGAAGCCGATGCATGTCGACCGATGTGCTCCGTTCCCCCCACATCATCAGATGAACGAGTGTGTGACCGCCACGGTACGATCATGCATCTTCTCTCTTTACAGAATTTACGCAAAATGCATGATCATTATATTATGCTCATGAATGATGCATGATGTTGTTTTGTGTGCTATATGCATCCAAATTCAAATTTTAAATGTTCATATTTTGCTATTATTGTGAAATGTCATGGATTATGGAACAGAGTTGTTGACTTTATGTGAGCAGAAGGACTTTGTCTTGTGTCTGTATTGGCAAACACTGAACATGAGGGTGAACTGAACAGACAGAATCATGCAGAGTAAAGCTTAAGATTAAAAAACAAACAACACACTGACACTCTTACATATAAAGGTTATTTACTGGCATTGCTGGTTTCCATGAAGAGCCTTGGAAACTTGGAAGCTTTTTTCAAAAGATTCTTTGTAGTGGAAAAATGTACTTTAGATCAGCGCTTTTCAATCTTTTATATGCACGGATCCAAGATGTGATCATCCTCATGCGGACACTTGAAGAGGCATATATTTTAATTCATATAGACCCAATTAATCCTATGTTAAAAAATAATCTGATTATCTAATGTACAATCAATTAATTACTTGTTACATTAAAAAGAAATCTGATTACGTTATGTTACTACTAATGCGATACTCCCAACTCTGCTAATTTCAGACATTTATAGATCCATGTATATTTCAGTCTGAAGTTTTCTCAGAGATGAGGTAGAAGTTTTTCGTTTTTGAACACATTCCGAACCCACTGTGCAATGTGGCGTCGGAGTGACGTCTTTTCTATGACATTTTTGGACGTCCAGTTTTCGGTCACTGACGGGGTTGTTTTGTAACGCCAGACGACGTCTTTTTTTTACATCTACCGCACATCTAATGTTGACATCCGCGGGACCTCCGTGTAGGGGTTATTTATTGTCCAAATGTGGTCGTTTGTGGACATTTTTATCCAAAGTGACTTACATTGCATTACACATTTATATTCCTATCAGTTCTTGCTTTCCCTGGGAATCGAACCCATGATCTTGCATTGCAAGCACCAGCGCTCTACTGGTTGAGCTACAGGAAAACTATATTAAACCGTGTCTCCAGTTATCACAATCAAATGGAGTTTTGTTGGAAAACGATCTTAATATAATTATTAATAATCTGTATTCATATGTATTAATCATGTTGATAACAACAATGTTGATATTTGTAAATAAAAAATGTAATGTAAATTTCCTGCACCTGTCATAGACGTCCAAATGACGTCCAAAAAATGACCCATTTCAAAGGTCAAATGTTGAACGTCAATATGACGTCCAAGTTGGGTCATGGTTGGACGTCCAAATTGTGGACCTAGTTTGGACGTTGAATAGATGTCCAGAATTGGTCAAGGACCGACGGACCCAAATTATAGACATGAATCTGCACGTCTATCCGACATCCAATGTTAACTGGGAATTAACAAGTAATAAGAGTAAATCGACATACATTGGTTAGACTGGTCATTTATTTATTTACTTATAATATCTTATATTATTAATTCTTAGTTTTTATTTTTGTATTTTTTTTTAACACAGCTTTTTAGACTTTTCCTCAGATCCCGTACAGCTCTCCCTCATCATGGTCTTCAGATTATATAAATGTTCTTCACTCTATAAGAACAAATGGTTATTTTAAAAACTGATCACTGAAAGGTTCGAAAACTGCACAGAAAAACACTGTGAAAAACACTCTTTGGAAGCTTTATTTCACGAGTGAAGAGCTGCTCTGAACACATTCCTGAATGAAACATCTTCATCTCCACGAGCTTTACTCCATCAGGACTGAGTTTTGCTGAAAGACTCTTATTTCTGTAACACTAAACCACAGCATGAATGTTCTCGAGTGTCGAGGAGAGACGGGTCGGGTTCAATATCGCATGACGTACATGCAGTGGACACAGCTAGAGCAGTTTCTCTAGTAAAACATCCTGGATAAATTAACTCAAGAAATGGATACAATAGAAAATGAGATTTTTCTAGAAGAAGTTTAAAGCTTGGAGGATTATCAGAGGATCTCTGCCGGCTGAACTGGTTAAGGTTACATGAGATGTCCTGTTGTACTTCATCTGCTGTAAACTCGTGTTTGACTAATGCATTTATGTTTTTGCATGTATATGTTTCCACAGTCAGTATGCTGAGAACGGAGACCAGGAGGACGGACACAAAATGACGAGGCCTGACGCCTTCATCTCGCTGGACGCTGAAGCTGATGTCTCTGCCAGGAGAAGTAAAACCAACCCTCGTGAGGTTAGAGATGCTCTTCTTCTCGGTTTCCAGCACAAAATATCGAAACATTCTTACATCAAGAGACATTTACTGGGGAAGAAGCAAAATGACTGAAGATATTAAGTGTTGTCTAATGAAACATCAAAATTAGAAGCGGATTTATGTTTAAAAACAAGAACAAATGGGGTCAGAAAGAAATTATTTTCTGTTTGAATTACGATTTTGTTTTTCTGACTCCATTGGCTTATATTTGTTCTTGTTTTAAGCACAAACTCACTTCATTTAAAAAAAAAATTCATCAAGCAGTATTGATTTCTTGAATGTTTAGATATTTGTGCTGGAAAACAAAATATAGGCATGTGTAAATGGTTTTTATTCAGTCTAATGTGTTCACACAGCAGCTTCACCTCCAGATGTATCTGTGCTTCTCTTGATTCAGATCCAAAACACTGTGATCCTTCACTTCTTCTGCAAGTCCAGAGTGACTCTGAAACCAAGATGGTGAACGCTAGAAACCGCAGTCCTGTCATGTGCGTCTACAGTGTTTCTCGATCAGTGTTTACCTGGACAACAAACAGGAGATTTTATTTACAATGTTAACTGTGATTTTCAATCCACAAGAAAAGCTTCTATATAACCTTAAAGGTTCTGTCAGGCGCTTCACACACGTGACCCTGGTCCACAAACCCAGTCTGGAGCCGCACGGGTATATCTGTGGCAATAGCAACTATACATCGTATGGGTCAAAAATTATCCCTTTTTCTTTTATGCCAAAAATCATGAGGATATTAAGATCATGTTCCATGAAGATATTCAGTAAATGTCCTACCGTAAATATATAACACATGTATTTTTGTGAGAGAATGCAGCACAATCGTGAACATAAATGCACAACTTTAAAGGAGATTTTCTCAATGTTTACATTTTTTTGCTCCTCAGATTCCAGATTTTCAATAGTTGTGTCTCGACCAAATATTGTCCTATCCTAACAAACCACACATCAGTGGAGATATTATTTATTCAGATTTCAGATGATATATAACTCTCAATTTAAAAAAATTGACCCATGTGACTGGTTTTGTGGTCCAGGGTCACATATAAATTCCATCATGGGATCATTTTTATGGATTTAGTTTTGATTATTAGGGCCCAAGCCTTGAAAAGGCGAAGGCCCTATTGTTTTCCTTCGGATTATTATTATTATTATTATATTATTAGGGCCCAAGCCCTGAAAGGGCGAAGGCCCTATTGTTTTTCTTCGGATTATTATTATTATTATTATTATTATTATTATTATATTTATTATTTTTCTTACGACTATTCGGGCACTTTTGGGGGCCTTAACGTGCTCAAAAACTCTTGAAACTTGCACACGGGTCAGAACCCGCGGCCATTAGAGCCGGACTGAAGCTGGTACCCCGGGCGTGGCAGGGGGGCTTGACAGCGCCCCCTGGAAACGCGGTCCGAAAACTTGGTCCATAAATCAAACACGCTTGCATGAAATAATATGAAACTCGGTACAATTATAGGATCTCACCGGTTCATATAAGTCAAGACATGGAGGATGAAAAATTGCTAGGGGATTTTTGATATCTCGAACGGTTTGGCCGTGGCGAGGAAAACGAAAT